>CM060315.1:4634695-4649695 GCA_030674185.1 Monoplex corrugatus | reverse complement strand
TGACGAGACGACGTTGTTGATGATGATGATGACGATGATGACATATACAGCACACTATTGTCTACAACAGCCAGACAGGAAAGACAGCCGTACAGATAAACTGCTCACGTTCCCGTCCCGCCACACATTGAAATCCATCTTTTGATACCGAAGGGAACAACTCTCTCTGACGAGAGAGAAAGAGAGCGAGATAGAAAGAAACAGAGAGAGAGAGAGAGCAGAGAGAAAGAGAGAGAGAGAGAGAGAAGAGCAAACGAGGGAGAGAGTGAGAGAGAGAAGAGAGAGAGAAAAGAGAGAGAGCAGAGAGGGGAGAGACAGAGAGAGAGAGATAAGAGAGAGAGTAACTCTCTCTGATGAGAGAGAGAAAGAGAGAAGCAGATAGAGAGAGAGACAGAAGAGAAAGAGACAGCTAGAGAGAGACAAAGACAGACAGAGAGAGAGAGAGATCAGACAGACAGCAGACAGAGACAGAGAGAGAGAGAAGAGCAAGCGGAAGAAGAACAAATGTATGTACGTGTGTATAAACAAGCAATAGTCATGCTTTTATACATACAACTCCTATCCACAAAGGCCTTCACTATATATATATACAGTGGAAACCTGATATAACAGGGATGATGGGACCAAATCAAAATCCCTGTTATATCAGATCCTGTTATATCAGATATCAAGGGAAATAAGGACTGATCAACTAACTCTTGATAAACAGTAGATCTAGGCCTAGATCTGGTCTGGTGTAAGTGTGCAGTAAGCTTACAAACTGAATGATGGCGCAGTCAGTCACTGACTCAGTGGCCTCAGGCCTACACGCTTGCGCGCGCATCACGCTCGCATTGCGAAGCGTTCTTTCAGTGTACAGTACACAGTATACCAAGGCTAGCCTAGATCTAGATCTAGGCCTACTGCGTGGCGTGCTGAGTCTAGGCCTAGGCCTTTCTGCTGCAGAGCCCGTCTCGGCATCCCTGCTATAACCGATCGAGCCCTCTTGTCTCCCTGTTATTGCCGATAAGTTTTAATAGAGACAAAGAGGAAGAAAAAATGGGGATTGAAAAAAGCCCTGTTATATCCGGATTCCTGTTATAACCGGTCCTGTTATAAATGGTTTCCACTGTATATATATATCATACACGTGTCAATGATATCAGTGAGCAACCAGAATGACGAATGACATCAATATTTCAACAATGCAAACAGTCAGCTATCAGTAATATTAAAGGTGAAAAAAGCTTTTATACTAAGTAGTTTAAACACAATCAAAAAAAAAAAAGTGTCAGTTACCAACCCGATCGTATAACAGGAAATCCATTAACGAGATAAGCCAAGTATCTCTTCTTAACCCTTTGACTCCCGCGCCTGTTCACCAGCAGTCTGCATTGTCAACCATGACAGCAAAACAAAACCCTTAACCCTTTGACTCCCTCGGCTGTGCACAGGTCGATTGTCACCAGACGCAAAAAAGCCTTAAGCTTTGACACTCAGGCGCTGTCATCAGCGTTGCATGTAACCTGACCAAACAAACCTTCAATTGACTCCGTCAGGAAGCTGAGTGCTAGGATGTCCAGATCAAAGTGTTAAGGTTTGTGAGGCGTGTCACTGTTCAATTCTAACAACACCCGAACAAAACTCAGGAAAGAGTTGTAGGTTTCTAACAGAATGTTTAGAGAGTCCATGGACATAACAAAAAAGCAAACAGAAACGAGACGTTTGATGTGAAACCATGGACACAAGAAAGAGACAGTTGATACAGAACAAAGATATGAGAAAAGAAGAGCAGGCAACATTTTAGGCCATTTATGAGGAAAGGGGAATTAGAGCACCTGGTCACAACAGGAAAGGTGAAGGGAAAGAGAACACCAGATAGACCCAGGGAGAAAATTTTGGACGGACCTGCAGAATGGCTGAGGACAGAGAGGGTGGAAGATGTGCTTGCGGCGACAAGGGACAGATGCTCATGGAGGGCCATGATCGCCAACGCCATGCGGCAGGGCACATGATGATGATGATGATGATGATGATGATTGATGTGTCCAGCGCGTAGCTGTGCATGGGGATATTTGTTAATTTTTTTGCTAGTGTTGCGTATACAATATGAAAACAACAACAACAACAACAACGACAAAAACAAAACAACAAAAGATTGGTTATGTTATTTGCAGCATGTCCATGTCTCATTATGTGTAAATATTCCCTTAGCGTACTGGTCAACATTTCTATGGTAAACAAAATTGAATACCTTATAGTTAAGTGTAATATACCAGTGGTTTTTTTTTTTTATTGAGTTTTATTCAAAGTCTGTTTATGTGGTCCTAAAACAAGTCTGACTGCCCGCGTTCAAGCAAACAGGAAACAGAAAAAAAAAAACGAAAAAAGAATAAGAACGCGTATTTCATACAAGACGAGACAGGGCATTTTTTTCGGCCAAACTGGCCTTTGTTCAGCGTAAGATCACAGACAAACACCAGATACAAAAATTAGGAGAAAAAGACTGAAACTTCCCTGCTACTCTGTCCAGGGTGAGTCTTTCTCTCCTAATTTTTGTATTTGGTGTTTGTTTGTTTGTGTAAACAAACAAAGGCCAGTTGGCGAAAATTTGTCTTGTTGTTTTATTAGATACGCGTTCTTATTCTTCTGTCTTGTTTTTTTTTCTGGTTCCTGTTTCTGTAGACTGGTGAGAACGTGACCCTTGGCTGAATGGTCAAAGGGTTAATGTGTTGTTATCAAGTGATGATTGGCTATGTGCGTCATGGAACAGTTTTCCTGTTTTGTTGCATTCCAGATTGTTCTGGCGGCCCATTTTTATTTCTAATGAGTTCTTGAAATAATTTCTCTTTTTCTGCGCGTTTCTTATCTTTCTTTTCATTTAACAGAGTCATTCATTTTTTTCTTTGTATGGGATCTAATTGCATTCTTCAATTTTCTCTTGATTTTTTTTTCATTCATCGTGATAACCTATTTTTTAAAGTCTGAACAGAGAGAGAGAGAAAGAGAGAGAGAGAGAGAGAGAGAGAGAGAGAGAGAGAGAGAAAGAGAGGAGAGAGAAAGAGAGAGAGAGAGAGAGAGAAAGACAAACAGAGAGAGAGAGAGAGAAAGACAAACAGACAGAGAGAGACAGAAAGACAAACAGACAGAGAAAGACAGACAGACAGAGAAACATTGTGTGTGTGTGTGTGTGTGTGTGTGGTGTGTGTGTGAGAGAGAGAGAGAGAGAGAGAGAGAGACAGAGACAGGACAGAGAGACAGACAGAGAAAGATAAACAGACAGACAGAGTGTGTATGTGTGTGTGTGTGTTGTTGTGTGTGTGGAGAGAGAGAAAGAGAGAAGAGAGAGAGAGAGAGAGAGAGACAGAGAAAGATAAACAACAGAGTGTGTGTGTGGTGTGTGTGTGTGTGTGTGTGAGACAGAGAGAGAGACAGACAGACAGACAAAGATAGACAGACAGAGACAGACAAAGAGAGAGAGAGAGAAGAGAGAGAGAGTGTGTGTGTGTGTGTGTGTGTGTGCGTGTGTATGTGAGAGAGAGAGAGAGAGAGGAGAGAGAGACATACAGAGAGAGAGAGAGAGAGCAGACAGAAACAGACAGACAGACAGACAGACAGACAGATAGAGACATACAAACATGCACAGAAAACTAGGGTAAAAACCCCTCAAACATTAGAGGAAAATGAACGAGAAAGAATGAAGACGAAGAAACGGATCTGGGAGGAGAAGAGGTGGGGTGAGGTAGGGTAGGGTTGGGCTGGAAGGGAGGGAAGGAAGGGAAGAGGGAGGGAGGGAGGAAGGGAGGAAGGGAGGGAAGCACTGTGTGAACTACGCACACATTCTGTGACAGGCTGGGAGTTCTCAGTTTCAGCAGCAAAGATTTATGAGGGCTTCTTTGACATGTGTCTGGTGCCGCTGATGTTCTCTGAGGCGGTCTATGGAAAGCGCCAAAAAACCCCACCTGCGTTACCGTCTCAGGGGGGCGTGGCATAATTTAGTGCTTGATGGTTCGTCTCTTTTCACCTCAATCCCAACCAACCCCCACCCCCACCTCTATGCTTAACCTTGTCATCCCCTCGCCCTATCCACCCGTTTTTCTGCAGGAAGCTGGTAGATAGGGCAGGGAGTGAAAGGGTTAAGTTTAGCGCAGCCAGGACTAGGGCACTGGGTTGAAAAGGATGAAGACGGCAAAGTGGCGGATTACTCTCTTCCTGCACGTGGTGATGATTATAATTTTTCTCAGGGGAAATCATGACGTCTAGCGATAAGCGCAATCTTAATCTTCTCTCTCAAGAAAGAGTCACTTATGCACATCAAAATTTGAAGGATGAAATCGGCTTTATTTTGATGCAGTTCGTTTCGTTGACAGGGTCAAATTGGCTTTATTTCGGTATAATTCGCTTTATTTAAAGCGTAAAAGCTGACTATGTTTCGGTTTCAACCGTATTATTCAGAGGCTGAAATAAATTGGCTTTATTTCGGTAACCAAGAAACACCCGAGGGTGCGGATGGCAACCACAGCACCCCGGACAATCACCTCCCAAGTTCCCGACCCACTCAACAGCCACGTCATCAAGGAAAAATAAAAGGGGCGGGGGTACTGTCCATGCGCTGCACGACTCTTTCGGACCCAGGCATCAGTTACCTTGTTAGCAAACCGAATGGCAAGGTGGGGGAGATTTTGATCCTTTACTCAAACTGAAATCTATTCGATGTTAGTTTCAGTTTGAGTTTCTCAAGATGACGTCTCCGCGCTCGGAACGAATTCCATATGCACTAATGTCAGAGGTGCCATGTGTATGGTGATCATGGTACAAGCCTTAAGCCTGCAATAAACCCATGAGCTGGCCATGTGTATGGTGATCATGGCACAAGCCTTAAGTCTGCACATAAAACCCGTGAGCTGGCCATGTGTATGGTGATCATGGCACAAGCCTTAAGCCTGCACATAAACCCATGAAC
This sequence comes from Monoplex corrugatus, assembly GCA_030674185.1. NCBI lineage: Eukaryota > Metazoa > Mollusca > Gastropoda > Littorinimorpha > Ranellidae > Monoplex > Monoplex corrugatus. Next base: position 4,644,753 of record CM060315.1, on the reverse strand, counting down.
TGGCCATGTGTATGGTGATCATGGCACAAGCCTTAAGCCTGCACATAAACCCATGAACTGGCCATGTGTATGGTGATCATGGCACACGCCTTAAGGGCCTGCACACAATACCCATGAACTGGCCAGGTCCTGAGGCCCTACCTAGACAATGGGTTTTGTGTCCTATGCAAGTATTGTGTCAGTCTATCACTGGAACAACCTCTTCGATGTTATGTTGTAAACAGCACTGGGCGTTACAAAGAATGAAAGTTTAATAAAGAAGAAAGTTATGACTGTGCATACTTTTGATTATCACATGTATTACAGCCTCAGAAAGTCACACCACAATGCACGCTGCCATATGGATGTCACGAAGAACAAACAAGGCAGAAAACAAGCAAATAAACAATCCAAACCAACACCAACACATCGTGTCACTATAACACAAATGCTGTTGATTTTCTTTACTTTTATTATGGATGTCTATCTGTCTGTCTGTCTGTCTGTCTTCTTTTCATTCTGTCTCTCTCAGTCCTTCCCTTCATTTTTAACCAGTATCCATCTCTCTGTCTGTCTGTTTCAGTTTTTAACTCCATTCATCCCACTCTCCATCTTTGTGTCTGTCTGTCTGTGTGTTTGTCTGTCTGTTTGTCTGTCAGTTTGTCTGTCTGCTTTAGTCCTTCCATCCATTCTCCCTGTCTCTGTCTTTTTGTCTATCTGTTTGTCTGTGTGTTTGTTTGTCTGTCTGTCTGTTTTAGTCCCTCCATCTATTTCTCCCTGTCTCCATCTGGAAATAGCTGTTGTCAAAGAAACAGCCATCAATCATAATCCACGTGAAACAAACATCTCAAGGTTCCTCTCTGTTCTCCACAACCCCTCTCCTTTCTCAACGTTCACCCCCTTCCACCCTCCCTCTGTCTACCATATCTGCCTCAAAAAACGAAATCATTGTCACCATGCCCCTCTCTCTTCCACACCCCCACCTTCTCCCTCTCCAGAAGGAGGACTTTTATGTCAGAGCCCTCAGGCACGTTCTTAAACAACAAGTTTATGTCTTTCCGTCACCAGTTCACTGCAAAATGGAAATCAGTGCAGCTGGTGGGGATGGACGTATAGAATGCAAACCTGAGGTCGAACGTGCACACGTGTAAAGAAAAATGGCTGACACAGTTGCCCTTAATTTCACATGAAGTTTTATACAACTCCTTGTTTGATATATATGTTTTATCTATGACCCACCTGTGCAGATTTATGTATTTATTCATATATTCATATTTGATATTCATCTTTTTTGTCACAGTGGATTTTTCAAGTGAAAGTCAGGATGCTCTGCCCTTTGAGAGCACGTGCAGTGCCAGCGCCACCCAGGTGTTTTGGCGAAGACTTTAGAGAGGCAAGAAGACTAATTGACCTTCAAGGAGAGGGACCTGGGAAAGAACCTGTCTCTCCAATGTTTTATACCACGGCAGCCGGACAAATGCCCTGCTCTTCATGATTTTCAACTGCATTGGGATCTTTAGCGTGCGAGGGTCAGACGGCACACGAGTCCGACTAGTTTTTCGTCCCCTTCCGAAGGAATAGACGTTCAGTTCGATTTTCCGGTCAAACTTAGGAGAAAAGTCAAGACATCAACGGGGAACGAACCCTGGAACCTCGAGTTCAGTTATTGACAGGTGAACATCTGAACCATTCTGCCACCTTCCTCCTCTTCAAAACATTTATTTACATATCACTGTCAACCATGTGTCAGATATGCACGGACGCTGATTGCACGTCATGCACACAGACCCTTTGTTGAAGCTGTGGATGGCGTGCACGTGTTTTGAATTTTAAATATTTGACATGAATGATTTATGATTGTTTTGCTTTGCATTTCGTTTAAAATAAATATAAAGAATAAATATAAAAAAATTACAAAAAGCTTGAGATGCGTGCACCATAATTTTCCAATGTATCCAGGTACAGTGACGTATCGCACATTTAACGCGTGAAATCTGACTGATACCTGCTGGCAATGGGTGAGAAAAAGGAGACCTTGATATGATAACCAGCTTTTGCCCGTCTGCTCTCACTGACTGACTCCAGGGCATAGCATTAAACTGTAGGCTGTTAATGTTTAGGAGATTTAGCCCACCTGGTCACAACTCGTGCTCTAAAGTGCACGCTCTTTGGACTTGGACACTTAAAATAAGGGGAGATTAGACAAGAAAACATTATTTTCACACTGGGGAATGCGAAGGAGGGGTGAGGTAGGAAGCAGTGAAGTTCTGACGGACACAATGAACAAGAGAAGGAAGTGGAACAGGAAGATGTTCAAGTGGGGATTCAGTAGACTCAGGCAGTTCCATACGAAATCCAAAACAAGTGTGACCGCCTGCGTTCAAGCAAACAGGAACCAGAAAAAAAAAACACGAGAAAAAGAACAAGAACGCGTATTTAATACATACAGATAAGACAGGCACAAATTTTCGGCCAACTTGCCTTTGTCAAGCGTAAGATCACAGACAAACAAATACCGTTATACAAAAATTAGGAGAAAAAAGACAAACTTCCCTGCTGCTCCGTCCAGTGTGATTCCTTTTCTCACATTGGACACAGCAGCAGGGAAGGTTCAGTCTTTTTCTCATAATTTTTGTATCTGGTGTTTGTTTGTAATGTTACGCTTGACAAAGGCCAGTTGGCCGAAAATTTGCGCCTGTCTTCGTCTTGTTGTATTAAATACGCGTTCTGATTCTATTTTTGTGGTTTTCTGGTTCTTGATTTGAACACTCAAGGTTTGGCGCCATATACATGTTATTATTATTATTTTTTTCACCAGACAAACAAGTTGAGGGCCAACGTGGGAATACTGACAGCAAGTCAGTGGTGATGCTTCAGGACTGAATTAAGTGGTGACTATCAGCAGGATAAATCAAGTCTACTGAAAGGCTTCACGTTAAGAGGCCTCTCTGGTGCAGCTACAGGACATATAGTATACCTTATAGTGTTAACCACTCTAGTCTACCTTATAGTGTTAACCACTCTAGTCTACCTTATAGTGTTTACCACTCTAGTCTACCTTATAGTGTTAACCACTCTAGTCTACCTTATAGTGTTACCACTCTAGTCTACCTTATAGTGTTAACCACTCTAGTCTACCTTATAGTGTTACCACTTAGTCTACTTATAGTGTTAACCACTCTAGTCTACCTTATAGTGTTACCACTCTAGTCTACCTTATAGTGTTAACCACTCTAGTCTACCTTATAGTGTTACCACTCTAGTCTACCTTATAGTGTTACCACTCTAGTCTACCTTATAGTGTTACCACTCTAGTCTACCTTATAGTGTTACCACTCTAGTCTACCTTATAGTGTTACCACTCTAGTCTACCTTATAGTGTTAACCACTCTAGTCTACCTTATAGTGTTACCACTCTAGTCTACCTTATAGTGTTACCACTCTAGTCTACCTTATAGTGTTAACCACTCTAGTCTACCTTATAGTGTTAACCACTCTAGTCTACCTTATACTGTTACCACTCTAGTCTACCTTATGGTGTTACCACTCTAGTCTACCTTATAGTGTTAATCACTCTAGTCTACCTTATAGTGTTACCACTCTAGTCTACCTTATAGTGTTACCACTCTAGTCTACCTTATAGTGTTAACCACTCTAGTCTACCTTATAGTGTTAACCACTCTAGTCTACCTTATAGTGTTACCACTCTAGTCTACCTTATAGTGTTACCACTCTAGTCTACCTTATAGTGTTACCACTCTAGTCTACCTTATAGTGTTACCACTCTAGTCTACCTTATAGTGTTAACCACTCTAGTCTATCAGTGGTAAGTCTACTATATCATCATCATAATGAACACACTTTCAACAAGTTCACAGAGCACTCTGTTGGAACCGAACAGTAGATACTGCCGTGTATGGCAACACTATACATGATGTGACTGTGTATGGCAACACTATACATGATGTGACTGTGTATGGCAACACTATACATGATGAGACTGTGTATGACGACACTATACATGATGTGACTGTGTATGGTGACACTATACATGATGAGACTGTGTATGACGACACTATACATGATGAGACTGTGTATGACGACACTATACATGATGAGACTGTGTATGACGACACTATACATGATGTGACTGTGTATGACGACACTATATATGATGACTGTGTATGGCGACACTATATATGATGAGACAGTGTATGACGACACTATACATGATGAGACTGTGTATGGTGACACTATACATGATGAGACTGTGTATGACGACACTATACATGATGAGACTGTGTATGGTGACACTATACATGATGAGACTGTGTATGGCAACACTATACATGATGAGACTGTGTATGACGACACTATACATGATGAGACAGTGTATGGCGACACTATACATGATGAGACAGTGTATGACGACACTATACATGATGAGACAGTGTATGGTGACACTATACATGATGAGACTGTGTATGACGACACTATACATGATGAGACTGTGTATGGTGACACTATACATGATGAGACTGTGTATGACGACAGTATACATGATGAGACTGTGTATGACGACACTATACATGATGAGACTGTGTATGACGACAGTATACATGATGAGACTGTGTATGACGACACTATACATGATGAGACAGTGTATGACGACACTATACATGATGAGACAGTGTATGACGACACTATACATGATGAGACTGTGTATGACGACACTATACATGATGAGACTGTGTATGACGACACTATACATGATGAGACTGTGTATGGCGACACTATACATGATGAGACAGTGTATGACGACACTATACATGATGAGACTGTGTATGGTGACACTATATATGATGAGACAGTGTATGACGACACTATACATGATGAGACTGTGTATGACGACACTATACATGATGAGACTGTGTATGACGACACTATACATGATGAGACAGTGTATGACGACACTATATATGATGAGACAGTGTATGGCGACACTATATATGATGAGACTGTGTATGACGACACTATATATGATGAGACAGTGTATGACGACACTATATATGATGAGACTGTGTATGACGACACTATATATGATGAGACAGTGTATGACGACACTATATATGATGAGACAGTGTATGACGACACTATATATGATGAAACTGTGTATGGCGACACTATACATGATGAAACTGTGTATGACGACACTATACATGATGAAACTGTGTATGACGACACTATACATGATGAGACAGTGTATGACGACACTATACATGATGAGACAGTGTATGACGACACTATACATGATGAGACAGTGTATGACGACACTATACATGATGAGACAGTGTATGACGACACTATACATGATGAGACAGTGTATGGCGACACTATACATGATGAGACAGTGTATGACGACACTATACATGATGAGACAGTGTATGACGACACTATACATGATGAGACAGTGTATGACGACACTATACATGATGAGACTGTGTATGGCGACTCTATACATGATGAGACTGTGTATGACGACACTATACATGATGAGACAGTGTATGACGACACTATATATGATGAGACAGTGTATGACGACACTATACATGATGAGACTGTGTATGGTGACACTATACATGATGAGACAGTGTATGACGACACTATACATGATGAGACTGTGTATGGCGACTCTATACATGATGAGACTGTGTATGGCGACACTATACATGATGAGACTGTGTATGGCGACACTATACATGATGAGACAGTGTATGACGACACTATACATGATGAGACTGTGTATGGTGACACTATATATGATGAGACTGTGTATGGCGACACTATACATGATGAGACTGTGTATGACGACAGTATACATGATGAGACTGTGTATGACGACACTATACATGATGAGACTGTGTATGGTGACACTATATATGATGAGACTGTGTATGGCGACACTATACATGATGAGACTGTGTATGGCGACACTATACATGATGAGACTGTGTATGACGACACTATATATGATGAGACTGTGTATGGCGACACTATACATGATGAGACTGTGTATGACGACACTATACATGATGAGACTGTGTATGGCGACACTATACATGATGAGACAGTCTTTCAGGTCATGTCAAGGGACACTGGACATGGCAACCTGTTTTTGTTGTTTGTTTGCCTACCTTACTGCTTGCCTTCACGTGAATTTGCTTATAACAGGGGCGGGATTGAGCTAACTAAAAGCAAAACAAACAAACAAACAACAAGAACAAAAGAAAAAAAAGAGATAATCTAGCTGGGGCGCAATTTTTTTTTCAAACTAATTGAAAATCTTCAAATCTGGCACATTTTGAGGCACACAAACATGAGTAATTCTGTATTTCCACAAATACAATATATGAACTGTCACTACTTTTATCTCTGCTTCATGTCATACACTTTCACTCCTATGGATGACAACAACAACAGAAAGCACACCTTCAAGCACTGGACTTTCCTTACCAAGTTTCATCAAAGTGATGTTTTTCATTGATCGCACATGACCCTGACCTTCAAGCGCAATTTTTCCTCTGCTTGCATCGTTCATTTCCCGACAACAGAGGAGGCAATAAACGAGGCCCAGAGTTTTATTTTTCTTATGAATCAACTGAGGGTCTGTTCTCCTACAACTTTTTCTACCCAGTCCTACCTCCAAGAATTTTTCATTTCTGTCTACTGAAAAGTTTGTTCAAGCTCAACGATGTCCGACCACATCACCGCCATTTTGTTCCCCAAATGCTCGCTCGATGCTACGAGTAGTGAACCATTTGCAGATGGAATCAATCGCAGACAGTCCTTCGGAAGGGGACGAAAACAAGTCGGACCCGCGTGCCTTCTGGCTGTGCAAGCTAAAGATCCCACGGCAGTTGAAAACGGTGAAGAGCAGGGCATTGCCTTGGTATAAATCATTGGAGAGATATGTTGCTTTCCCAAGTCCCACCCCTTGAAGACCAATTAGCCTTCTTCCCTTTCTGAAGTCTTGGTTTTAAAAAAAAAGTGAATATGAATATGAATTTGAAGCGAGGAGAGGGGGGATGGGCGCCGCCCTCGTGGTGCTGGCCCCAAGAAAAGTTGAGGTCTGTGCCACTTCACTCCCCTACGGCACCAGGGTTATGGAACTGTCTAGGTAGGACCTCAGGACCTGGCCAGCTCGTGGGTTTATGAGCAGGCTTAAGGCTTGTGCCGTGATCATTCTGGTTCTTGTCCATCACATGGCACCTGTGACGTCAGTGCATATGGAATTCATTCCGAGCGCGGTGACGTCATCTTGAGAAACTGAAACTCAAACTTCTGAGTATAACGTCTCCAGGCTCAGAATAACCATACACGTTTGCCCCACATCTCTGCTGTCCTCCTCCCTCCGGTTTGCGTGTTCTTTGTCCTCTGGATGTTTTAGTCATTGTTGGGTGGTTGTTTGGTGAAGGATGAGAGTGTGCAATTTGATTTGACTTTTGTATCAAGATTTGGCGCCTTATTGATGGCATTATTAGTATTTTTATTTTGTCGTTGTTATCATCAACACCGGCAATCTCCACTCCTGTAGTTTGAAGTGTCCTTTAACTCCGTCAGTCTCCACTCCTATAATGTAAGACGTCCTTTGACACCGGTAATCTGCATTCCTATAATGTAAGACGTCCTTTGACACCGGTAATCTGCACTCCTATAATGTAAGACGTCCTTTGACACCGGTAATCTGCACTCCTATAATGTAAGACGTCCTTTGACACCGGTAATCTGCACTCCTATAATGTAAGACGTCCTTTGACACCGGTAATCTGCACTCCTATAGTGTAAGACGTCCTTTGACACCGGTAATCTGCACTCCTATAGTGTAAGACGTCCTTTGACACCGGTAATCTGCACTCCTATAATGTAAGACGTCCTTTGACACCGGTAATCTGCACTCCTATAATGTAAGACGTCCTTTGACACCGGTAATCTGCACTCCTATAATGTAAGACGTCCTTTGACACCGGTAATCTGCACTCCTATAGTGTAAGACGTCCTTTGACACCGGTAATCTGCACTCCTATAGTGTAAGACGTCTTTTGACACCGGTAATCTGCACTCCTATAGTGTAAGACGTCCTTTGACACCGGTAATCTGCACTCAACAACTCAACAATGGACTGTTTCACAAAGTGTTAAAAATGTCTTTATCTGAATTCATCTTTCCTCAGCTAATGCAATTCCCACCGTCCGTGCCACGCTCGTCTGAGGCCCTGTTTGTGTGTGTGTGTGTGGTGTGTGGTGTGTGTGTGTGTGTGTGTGTGTGTGTGTGTGTGTGTGTGTGTGTGTGTGTGTGTGTGTGTGTTGTGTGTGTGTGTTTGTGTGTGTGTGGTGTGTGTGTGAAAGAGAGACAGTGAGAGAGAGACAGAGAAAGAGACAGACATACATGCATACAAGAGACAGGGAAGAGAGACAGAAGGGAGAGAGGGGACAGAGACAGGGAAAAGAGAAGAGAAAAGAGAAGAGACAGAGACAGAGATGAGATGAGAGACAGAAGATGAGAGACAAGACAGGAGTGAAAGAGACAGAGAGAAGAGGAAGGAGAGAGAAAAAACAAAGACAGTTGGAAGACGAGAGAGGGACGGAAAGAAACAGAGACGTGATGAGAGACGAGAGAGACGAAAGAGAGACAGAGAGGTAGGAGAGAGAGAGAGAGTAAGAAAGAGGAGAGACAGAGAAGGATAGAGACGAGGAGAGAGAGATAACAAAGGCAGAAGAGAGAAGAGAAGACAAAGAAAGAGAGAGAAGACAGAGGGAAGACAGACAGAGGACAGACAGAGAGAAGACAGACAGAGAGACAAAAGAAGAGAGAGAAACAGAGAGAGAAGACAGAGGGACAGACAGAGAGATAGGAAGACAGAGAGACACAGAAGAGAGAGAGAGAGAGAGAGAGTGAGACAAGGAATAGAGAGAGAAGAGAGAGAGAAAGAGAGAGAAGATAGAGAGAGGAGAGAAGAGAGAGAGAGAAGAAGTGAGACAAAGAGAATAGAGAGAGAACGAGAGAGAGAAAGAGAGAGAGTGAGAGAGAGAAAGAGAGAGAGAATGAGAGAGAGAAAGAGAGACAGAAGAGAGAGAGAAAGAAAGAGCGAGAAAGAGAGAGAAAGAGTGAGACAGAAAGAGAGAGAGAGAGAAAGAGGAGACAAAGAGAATAGAGAGAGACGAGAGAGAGAGCGAGAGAGAGAAAGAGAGAGAGAATGAGAGAGAGAAGAGAGAGACAAAAGAGAGAGAGAAGAAAGAGCGAGAGAGAGAAGAAAGAGAGCGACAAGAGAAAGAGAAGACAGAAGAGAGATAGAAAGATAGGCAGAGAGAGAGAGAAAGAGAGAGAGACAAAGACGAGGGACAGAGAGAGAGGAAAAAAGTCCTTCGAGATAGAGAGAGACAGACAGACAGACAGAAGAAATACAGAAGACAGAGAGACAAAGGGAGAGAGAGGAGAGAGAGAGGTTGGGAGATGAGAGAGAGAGTGAGGATGAGTAGAGCGAGACAGAGACAGGAGGACTGCACAGGGCATGACTTGCTGATGATGTTTTGTATGCATTGGTGAGTGAATCCTATGTGTTAGTCAAGTGTCAGGGCAGCGTTGTGATGTGTTATTCAGTGTTTCTGTGTGTGTGTGTGTGTGTGTGTGTGTGTGTTTGTGGTGTGTGTGTGTGTTGTGTGTGTGTGTGTGTGTGTGTTGTGTGTGTGTGTGTGTGTGTGTGTGTGTGTGTGTGTGTGTGTGTGTGTTGTGTGTGTGTGTGTGTGTGTGTGTGTTGTGTGTGTGTGTGTTGGGTTGTGTTGTGTTGTGTGTGTGTGGTTGGTGGGTGTGTGTGGTGTATGTGAGTGTGTGTGTGTCTGAGTGTGTGTGTGTGTTGTTTAGTGTGTATTGTGTATTATAGTGTGTGTGTGTTGTGTGTGTGTGTGTGTGTTGTGTATGTGTGTGTGTGTGTGTGTGTGTGTATTGTGTGATGTGTGGGTGTGTTGTGTAGTGTGTTTGTGTGTTTTTTGTGTGTATGTGTGTGTATTTGTATGTATGTGTGT
>CM060315.1:4624695-4627195 GCA_030674185.1 Monoplex corrugatus | reverse complement strand
TGTTTGTAATCTTAAGCATGACAAAGGCCAGTTTGGCCGAAAATTTGCGCCTTTCTTGTCTTGTTGTATTAAATACGCGTTCATGTTCTTCTTTCATGTTTTTTCTGGTTCCTGTTTGCTTGAACGCGGGCAGTCACACTTGGTTTGGACATCAGTTCCTCGTTTACAAACCAGACGGCAAGATGGGGAGATGACAAACCCCAGGACACAGCCACACAACTAGCTAGCACCAATCAGGTCCAGCCAATCTACCGGACCACGGGAGAAGAGAAGATCCCTCTCTCGCCTTCTGTGCCTTCAACTCTCCATTGGTCAGCCTGCCTAGGCGCCAACTCGCATAGCTGACAACTCTTCTCCTCTTATTATAGTGTCAATTAACACCAGGAAGAGAGTTCTTAAAAAATTAATGTTATATAGAACTGATAATGTTATTTGGTTGTGAGGCGTGGACAGTTAACAAGCAAAGCCAGAACAGGATTGAGGCAGCCGAGATGTGGTTTCTAAGAAGAATGTTGAAAGTTCCATGGACAGCAAAGAAAAAAAAAGAGACAGTCTTGATGAAAGCAGACACAAGATCATACATAAAGAAGATAAGGAAAAGACAGGCAACATCTATGGGCCATTTCATGAGGAAGGGGGAATTAGAGCATCTGGTCACAACAGGAAAGCTGGAGGGAAAGAGAGCAGACCCAGGGAGAACATACTGGACGGACTTGCAGAGTGGCTGAGGACAGACAGGGTGGAAGATGTGCTTGCGGCAACAAGGGATAGATACATATGGAGGGCCATGATCGCTAACACCATGTGGCAAGGCACTTGATGATGACGACATAGTAGTCGGAAGCTCCCAGTATTGGTTTACTTCAACAGCAAGGGGTGTGCCAACGGCCGCAACAGTGACCAGGTATGATGTTCTAGACACAACCCATTTTGTTTTCCAGCAAAGTTGCCCTGGTGAGGTTGCGCACTGGTCACAATAGGCTGAACAGCCACATGTACCGCAAACTGAAGCTGGCGCCCTCCCCAACCTGTCCCTGCGGTCAAGAAGACCAAACCACGGAGCATATACTCCAAAGATGTCCCCTTCACCAGGTGGCAAGACAGGACGTGTGGCCGACAGACACTCCGCTGACAACCAAACTCCATGGCTGCAGACAGGAGCTGGAAAAGACGGCTGCCTTCATCGCCCGGACTCAGATGATTGTGTAGCAGCGTACGCCAAGAAGAAGAAGAAGAAGAAGTTTTCTAGCAAGGTCTGACATCCCCAACAAGGATCCCGAGTTCGCCGTCTCTCCCAGCCGTGACAGGACTTTCCCTGCGGTCATCAGGTCTATCTCATTCCTTAACGCTGGCAGCCAAGCCGCAAGTCAAGAGTTTTCGTTACTTTCAATAACCTTTGTAAAAACTATGATCCAACATTTTAAACACTGTCAACAAACAGCTGTATAAACTGGTTCACAAAACACACAAACGGAAAAGAAATGCTGGCCACCTCTCAGTCTAAAGCATCCCCTCTATTTTTGTTTTCTCTTCAATCTTAAATGCCGCCGGGAGCGCTACTTAAAAAGTGATTACAGCCTCCAGTGTAAATCTGAAACATTATCCCCCCACTTTCAAACTAAGACATAGCAACATAAAACAACAGAACACAATGGGAAACTCGATTCCTATAATTATCTTTCCGTTACACTTGACGACCGAGTTTCAGACAGAAAACCAAAATGCCAGTCAGTGTTGCGGGTTATTTAAAACCCTTTGACTCTTTAACCCTATCCACCAATTTCAAAAACTTAATTAACCCTTTGACTCACGCACCCAATCCACCAACTGCACAAAAACTTAACCCTTTGACTCTTTAACCCTATCCACTAACTTCTTGCAGGAAGCCGGGGGATAGTATGAGGGAGTCAAAGGGTTAAGTTTTTGCTTTGCTAGCATGGTTGACCAATGCAAGATGCTGGTGGATAGGATGAGGGAGTCAAAGGGTTAAGATTTTGCTTTGCTAGCATGGTTGACCAATGCAAGATGCTGGTGGATAGGATGAGGGAGTCAAAGGGTTAAGTTTTTGCTTTGCTAGCATGGCTGACAATGCAGGATGCTGGTGGACAGGGTGAGGGAGTCAAAGGGTTAAGTTTTTGCTTTGCTAATATGGTTGACAATGCAAGATGCTGGTGGACAGGGTGAGGGATTCAAAGGATTTTAGTTTTTGCTTTGCTAGCATGGTTGGCAATACAGGATGCTGGTGGACAGGGTGAGGGAGTCAAAGGTTAAGATTTTGCTTTGCCAGCATGGTTGACAATGCAAGATGCTGGTGGAAAGGGTGAGGAGTCAAAGGGTGTAAAAGTTGTCTTTTTCTTCCAATTTTGAATTTGAAAGTGGTGGAGGTGGTGGTGTGGTGGTGGTGGTGGTGGAGGTGGTGGTGGTTTGGGGGGGGGTGGATGGGGGTAATAATGTTTCACATTCATATTCAACCTTCTAGTCGGAGCACGGCACCGTTTTT
>CM060315.1:4607195-4619695 GCA_030674185.1 Monoplex corrugatus | reverse complement strand
TATTTCAGTTTCCTCCGTTGTATGAGTACTAGAAGCCTGCGTGTAGTACCCAACTCATTCAGTATACTTTCATTTGAGCGCCTATCCGTCCATTTGACCCTCAGCAGTCTTCGGTAAAACCACAGCTCTGCTGCTTCCACTCGTCTTTCATCCTCTTTCTTCATTGTCCATGCCTCGCAGCCGTATAACATCACTGGCCAGACAAGACATTTTAAGAGTTTTATCTTAAGGTCTGCTGTTATGCTGTGGTCTTTCCAAATATTGTTCAATTGAACCATACTGTTCTTGGCCATTCCAATTCTCATCTTTATGTCTTTTGAGCATGTTCCATCGTGTGTCTTGACTGAACCTAAATATCTAAAGTCCTTGACATTTTCTAGAGGGACTTGGTTTAGCATGATCTGGTCCTGTCTAGTGTTATATTTGCCTGCAACATGCATAACCTTTGTCTTCTTTGAATTTAAGTCCAGCCCAGCTGCCTTTCCAACCCGGTCTACCCTGTACAGGATCCTCCTAGAGCCTGTAATGTTGTCTGCCAGTAATCCTGTGTCATCTGCGTAGCGTAAATTTGACAGGTTTCTACCACCAATATTTACTCCCATGTCTTCTATGTCTGCTTCTCTCATGATATGTTCAGTGTATATGCTGAAGAGATGTGGAGACAGGATGCAACCTTGCCTTACCCCTTTAGTGATGTTAAAAAATTTGCAGTTTTGATTATTCCATCTGATTGTTGCTTTTTGATCATTATATAATGAAGCTATGAGGGAAACCAGATGTCTTGGAAAACCCATTTTGATCATGAAGTGGAAAAGACTTTGGTGAATCACGCTATCAAATGCTTTGCTGTAGTCAATGAAAACGATGAACATCTCTTGGTCTGTGTTTCTAATCTTTTCTATCAATATCTGGAGTACAAACAGCATATCTATTGTTCCCCTGTTTTTCCTATAGCCTGCCTGACAGTCGGATAGCTCTTCCTCTACTTTTGGCTTTAACCTGTTTAAAATTATTATCAGCAGTATTTTACTGGCATGACTGATCAGTGCAATTGTTCTATAATTGTTGCAGTCTTTGACATTTCCACTCTTATGTAACATGACAAATTCCTGGAGCTTCCAGTCTGTAGGCCACTGACAAGTCTTCCATATCTTGCAGCATAAGTGATGCATTACTTTGAGTCCACCATCACCTGAGTGTTTCAACAACTCTCCAGGAATATTGTCAAGACCAGGAGACTTTCTGCATTTTAGATCTTTAATGGCAGTTTCAACTTCGCTGAGCAGAGGTTCAGGTTCCGTATCTCCAGGGATCAATTCCAAATTTGGCTCTAAATTATTTTCATGGCTGTCAGGCTTGCCAAAAAGTGATGTGCCATATTCGTTCCACCTATCCAAGACATCATCTGGTTCAGTCAGAGTGTGACCATCCTTGTTGTTGATGCATTGGTTTGTTGCTTTGAAATTTGTTTTTTTCACTTTTTTTATTTGTTTGAAGAGCTCCCTCGACTTCCTGTTTTCGTTGTGTTCATTGATTTTACTGCATTCTTGTGCCAGCCAATTTGCTTTGTCTCTTCTGACTTTACTTTTTATTTCCCTTTTCAGTGCTGAGTATCTTTCCCGCTCTCCCTGCTTTCGAGCTTGACTTTTCTTTTCTGCCAGATCTATCACTTCCTGACTTATGTAGGGCTTAGCTTTTTCCTTTTTTCTTCTTTTCCTAGTTTTTCTTCAGAGATTTTGGTCAGTGTGTTTTTTATGTCTGTCCAGATTTCATCAGGATATGAGTCATTTTCATCCCATACTTCAAGTAACTTTAAGAAACGATTACTTGTTTCTATACTGAATTCTAACGCCAGCTCAGGGTTTTCTAATTTTGATATGTCGAACTTTGGCGTAGTTTTGGTTTTAGGCTTCTTCAATATTTTCATTCTTAATTTGGTTGTCACAAGAATGTGATCCGTGTCGCAGTCTGTTCCAGGCTTTGTTTTTGCATTGAGGACAGTTGATTTCCAGGATCTGTCAATGATAATATAATCAATCTGATTACGACACCTGTCTCCTGGAGAGATCCATGTGTATCTTCTGCGCAGTGGTTGTTGGAAAAAAGTATTTGTGATGTTCATCTCATTTGCCTGACAAAACAGAGCCAGCATGTCACCTCTCTCATTTCGTTCTCCTAAACCATATGGTCCTATTCCACATTCTGTGTCAGCCCCCTCTCCAACTTTAGCGTTGAAGTCACCCATCACAATGCATATTTCCTTTTTGGGAATTTTGTCTCTGATAGTTTGGAGGTCATTGTAAAAATTTTCTATTTCTTCTTCTGAGCTAGTGGATGTTGGAGCATAAGCTTGAACTATGTTCAAAACAGCATATTTGGTATTTATTTTGACAGTGAGAAATCTGTCATTAATTGGATTATAGCTTTTCAGAGCTCCAGCATGCTTTTTGTCCAGCACAATTGCTACTCCTCTTGAGCCACCTTTTTCATTTCCACTATATACAACTGTATGCTCTCCTACAGTAAAAAGTCCCTGCCCACTCCATCTAACCTCACAGAGCCCTGTTATGTTCATCTTGCTCCTTTCTAATTCTTTGACTAGTAGGTAGAGCTTTCCTAATTCTAACATAGTCTGTACATTCCATGTCCCTATATTCAAATCCTTTTTTTGCATTTTTTTCTTTTTGTGATTTTGCATTTTTGAGGAGTTTCTACATGTCCGCTTCCAATAACCTCCGTCGGGTAATCCATTACCGTCATCACAGCTACCTTTCACAGACACGGACTCTCCCTCCCCAGTAGCCATTAAGTTCAGGTCCCCCCTGGGGGACTCAGAGGACACAGAACTATAACGTTTTCCATTTTGTAAGTTCATCATATGCAATGATTAGCAAAAGTACAAGCAAGTAGTTTGCGGGTGCCTTCTTGCCGCGCAGTGCACTTACAGTGCTGAGATCCTGACCATTGTTCCTTCGAAGAAATCATCTGCTCACGACATTGAAAAAGAAGCCATATATGAAAAGTGTATCTTCTTTACCCTCTTTTTCACCCATCCCCTGCTGCCAGGACTTGTTTGTATGCACCCCTTAGTCTGGCCCCTCCCCCAGCGACCTGTCCGGCTTGCTTGAAGCTGCCAGGGCCCACGAAGTCCCCGCCGGCATAGCTCCTGGGATCGTAAGGACACACAAGCTCCCCCGCCACAACAAGGCTGATGCAATTGGAGGGAGTATAATCTTAGTTATATGTAAATGGTATGTGTATGTGTGTATAATCTTAGTTATATGTAAATGGTATGTGTATGTGTGTATAATCTTAGTTATATGTAAATGGTATGTGTATGTGTATATAATCTTAGTTATATGTAAATGGTATGTGTATGTGTGTATAATCTTAGTTATATGTAAATGGTATGTGTATGTGTGTATAATCTTAGTTATATGTAAATGGTATATGTATGTGTGTATAATCTTAGTTATATGTAAATGATATGTGTATGTGTATATAATCTTAGTTATATGTAAATGGTATGTGTATGTGTGTATAATCTTAGTTATATGTAAATGGTATGTGTATGTGTGTATAATCTTAGTTATATGTAAATGGTATGTGTATGTGTATATAATCTTAGTTATATGTAAATGGTATGTGTATGTGTGTATAATCTTAGTTATATGTAAATGGTATGTGTATGTGTATATAATCTTAGTTATATGTAAATGGTATGTGTATGTGTATAATCTTAGTTATATGTAAATGGTATGTGTATGTGTGTATAATCTTAGTTATATGTAAATGATATGTGTATGTGTATAATCTTAGTTATATGTAAATGGTATGTGTATGTGTATAATCTTAGTTATATGTAAATGGTATGTGTATGTGTGTATAATCTTAGTTATATGTAAATGGTATGTGTATGTGTGTATAATCTTAGTTATATGTAAATGGTATGTGTATGTGTGTATAATCTCAGTTATATGTAAATGGTATGTGTATGTGTGTATAATCTTAGTTATATGTAAATGGTATGTGTATGTGTGTATAATCTCAGTTATATGTAAATGGTATGTGTATGTGTGTATAATCTCAGTTATATGTAAATGGTATGTGTATGTGTGTATCTTATCCTCAAAAAAGGAACATACATATAAAGAAAATATAAAAAGGTCTGAATTAAAAAGTCAACAGCAGTAGTAGCAGTAATAGCAATAGTGATATAGTAGTAGAAGTAGTAGTAGTAGTAGTAGTAGTAGTAGTAGTAGTAGTAGTAGTAGTAGTAGTAGTAGTTATTGTTGTCTGTGGTAGCAGAAGTAATGGGAGACGTCCTTGATTGATTTAAATGATAGATAAACCATATCAGTATCTTTCACAGCAGTCACGTGACTAACCTACCAATGTTGTTGTTTAAGAGACAAAGCTGGTCCATAGGATATCAGCTGTCTGTCGCCATGGCTGTGAGAATAACTTACACACGTCCTGGATAAAGAGACACAGAGATACGTGTGGTCTGAATCACATCACTCTCTTTCACTCTGTGTGTGTGTGTGTGTGTGTGTGTGTGTGTGTGTGTGTGTGTGTGTGTGTGGTGTGTGAGTGTGTGTGTGAGTGAGTGTGAGTGTGTGAGTGTGTGTGTGTGTGTGTGTGTGTGTGTGAGTGTGTGTGTGTGTGTGTGTGTGTGGTGTGTGTGTGTGTGTGTGTGTGTGAGTGTGTGTGTGTGTGTGTGGTGTGTGTGGTGTGTGTGTGTGTGTGTGATGTGTGTGTGTGTGTGTGTGTGTATGAGTGTATGTATGTGAGTGTGTGTGTGTGTGTGTGTGTTGTGAGTGAGTGTGTATGTGTGTGAGTGAGTGCGTGCGTATGTGTGTGTGTGAGTATGTGTGTGTGTGAGATGGTGTTGTGTGTATGAGTGCGTGATGTGTGTGTGTGTGGAATGTGTGTGTAGTGAGTGTGTTGGGTGTGGATGTGTGTGTGTGTGTTGAGTGCGCGCGCGCGCGCGCGTGTGTGTGTGTGTAATGGAGAAGGGGAACAATGATAACAGTGATAAAAATACCGAACAAAGTGGCGAAAACCCAAGCGATAGCAGAGCAGACTTGGAGAAGGTACCATGGTCATTAAAATCACTTTGGTAATGGTAGTGCGACACAACGCATTAGTTACTCCAAGTCACAAAACTGTTTCTGGCATCATTAACCCTTTCCCTCCCTCATACCATGCACCGGCAGGAATTGTATCAGGGTTTTTTTTTATATTGTTTAATCAAAGGGCATAACTCTTGAGAATTATCTCCCATGTTGTACTTCTCAGATCTAACACAGTCTGCGCTACCATTCAGCTAGCATAGAAGCAGATACAAAGTACAAAAACAATAAGCTCAGAACACTCCTCAAAAAAAGGAGCGCCCAAGCCTACCTTTATACTCTGCAACTACCCTACACACAACTATGAGAGAGGAGAGAAATACATACAATATATTGGTCTTGTGTTCAAGATTTACACAGTCTTTTATTCTTGAACTGACCAAACACACACACATAGACAAGACAGAACATATACAGGGTTGCTTCCAATGCATCTAGGTAATACCAAAGAAATAAGAGAGAAGCAGGGAGAATTTTTATATTAATCAAAGGACATAACTCTTGAGAATTATCTCCCATGTTGTACTCCTCAAATCTGACAGTTTGTTTTTTTCTTCGTTTTGTTTTTGCCTTCAGTGTTGATACAATATGAAAGCCAATTCTGGAGAAATATGTTCTTATAATAATAATAATAATAATTACAATATTTATATAGCGCAAAATCTTGATAAAATCAAATCTAAGCGCTGAAACAGACACACACGCACGCACGCACGCACAAACACGCACGCACACGCACACACCCACACACACACACACACACACACACACACACACACACACGCATGGCTATAAATGGGGAGAAAGAATAAAAGCAATCGAAAATTATAGAGAGCATATTATACAGTTTTACCTTCTGATATTTTCACGGAGAGTTTTACATCTAAAATTCTTAAGAGACATTTTCACCTTCAAAATTCTTAAACTGATTATACCTTCAGAGTTCAAACTGTTTTACCTTCCTATGTTCATGTGTTTTGTCTATGTATACACCAATACATTGTGTTGGGAAATGTGTGCTGTAAGCTTATACTTTTATCATGGAAAGATAACTGTAAATACACTTTTGATAGTGTAATACAACTCATAATAAATTTCTTTCCTTAAAGGCCGATAACCACGAGTTTCTCATGTTAGAAAAATCAGTGTTGTATCATCCATGATGCCCATGATGATGATGATGATGATGATGATGAAACAGAGGGGAGGGGGAGAATGTGAAAGGGAGAGAGAGGAGAGAGAGGAGAGAGAGGAGGGAGAGAGAGGAGAGAGGGAGAGAGGAGAGAGGAGAGAGAGGAGAGAGAGAGGAGAGGAGAGAGAGAGAGGGAGAGAGAGAGGAGAGGGAGGAGAGAGAGAGGGAGAGAGAGAGGGAGAGGAAGAGAGGAGAGGGAGAGAGAGAGGAGAGAGGGAGGAGAGAGGAGAGGAGAGAGAGAGAGGGAGAGAGAGAGGGAGAGAGAGAGAGAGAGAGAGAGAGGAGAGGGAGAGAGAGAGAGGGAGAGAGAGAGAGGGAGAGAGAGGGAGAGAGAGAGGAGAGATAGAGAGAGAAGAGAAGAAAGAAAGAGAGAGAGAGAGAGAGAGAGAGAGAGAGAGAGTATCAACTAGATCAGAAGGGTGTCCGAACAAACTCAGACAAAGACACAAACAAACAAACAAACACCAAACAAACTCAGAAAAACAAACAAACAACGAACAATTAACTTGGTTCCTGCTACTCCATAACGGTTTTTCCCGCCAACAATTTGAACCAAAACTTTCACGAAAAGAGCGCAAGCTGTTTACTACACCACCTACACTCAACACGGCTGGACGAAGTTCAACAGATCGTATGTTCAGCTTTCGCACGTTTATCACGGGTCTATTTATGTCATATGTTCGACTTGTGTTTTGAATGAAACATGACCCCGGGCCCCGGGACCTGCAGGGGGTGTTGCTGTCGTCTGCACATCAGACAAAATCGGTTATGAATGTCACAACAACACTGGATTTAGGCTGGGGGAGAGGGATGGAGAGATGTGTGTGTGTGTTTGTGTGTGCGTGTGTGTGTGTGTGTGTGAGTATGTTGTGTGTGTGTGTGTGCGTGTGTATGTGTGCGTGCGTGTGTGTGTACTGCGTGTGTATGCTTCCGTGTGTGTGTACGTATGTGTTATGCATGTATGTGTACATATATGAATAATTACTTATGTTTGTGTGTGTGTGTGTACGTACATGCGTGCGCGCGTGTGTATGCATGTATGTCGTGCATGTATGTGTGTGTTGTGTGTTTATGTGCATTTCTATGTACATATGTATGAATGAATGTATGTATGTAGTGTGTGTGTGTGTGTGTGTGTGTGTGTGTGTGTGTGTGTGTGGTGTGTGTGTGTGTGTGTGTGTTTATGTGCATTTCTATGTATGTATGTATGTATGAATGTATGTATGTATGTATGTATGTATGTATGTATGTATGTATGTATGTGTGTGTGTGTGTATGTATGTGTGTGTGTGTACGTATGCGTTATGCACGCATGTGTGTGTTCATATATGTCTTATTACTTAGTTATGTGTGTGTGTGTGTGTGCGTGTACGTATATGCGTGCGTGTGTGTATGTATGTATGTATGTGTTGCGCATGTATGTGTGTGTTGTGTGTTTATGTGCATGTGCGTGTTTCTATGTATGTATGTATGTATGTATGTATGTATGTATGTATGTATGTATGTATGTATGTATGTATGTGTGTGTGTGATGAATGGGGGTGGGAGGGTCATAATTACCATGGGGTTGGGGACTCAAAGTGACCTACATATCTGCAGAACAAATAACCAGCTGTCCCCAAACAGTGCAATGAACAAACAGCCTTTGCTGATCTCTACATCTGTGATGCTATAAAATCAGGCAACCAGTTACGCGCTCACGTCATGCTAAAACCGTTATGAAGCAGAAACAAACACAGATAGCGAGGGGACAGATAGAGAGAAACTCCCAACATTCCCACAGCTAATGCAAAATTGTTTCGTTATTTACGATCTGAATACAAAGGGCATGATAGTGGAGCGGTTATCACCATGGGATGCCGGGGGCTCTTTCAGTATAAATAATATCCCCGCCTTCTGGAAATTCTACGCTACAAATTTCCACTTTCCTGTTGCGCTTTTTGTTTCTGCTTTGTTCCTTTGTTTTCTCTAATTTCTTCTTATCATTTTCTGCCATGCTGGTCCATTCATCTGTATGTGTTCGTTAAAGCCTTACATACTTTCTCTCAGGATTAAGGTACATGTATTAAGCGCAATTGTGATGTGCACAAACACTTTTAGGTAATTTAGGCTCGTTTTTATATGTATGTTTTACTGTCCTTAGCTATGTTTACATTTGTATAAAGGTTTGTTTTTTTAAATCCCCTTTGTGATAAACTGGAGTGGTCAACGCCAGGGTCATCTCAGATAATGTGCATGAATGCATTGAAGTATGTACTTAATTTTCTTGTCAAGATGGTTTTTTTTCTTCTCCAGTTAGATAAGGTGTACTTTTATTTGATGCCTATAGCCCTGATGTGGCTCTGCACAGTCACCTGGACTTTATAAGAATAAGTGAGTGGATAAGACCTTAGACTTCAGATAGGAAGGTCAGAGTTCGATCCTGCCTGGGTATCTACGACCTCCTGATGCGTAAATTGTGGACATTTTTCTGATCTTCCAGGTCAACATGCAGGCTGACCCGTTACTGCCTAAACCCCTGTATATACACACGCAGAACGCCATAGTGCGCACGTTAAAGATCCTGTAAGTAATGTCAGTGACTGGTGGCTTCTAGAAACATGAAAACACCCAGATGTCACACCCACTGAAGACGGAGTATGCAGACTGTGCAGCAACACATCGCCTGCACAGTGCGGCAAAACAACACGCCGCCACGCATTAGAGGAAAATCATCTTTAAATAAAAAAAAAAAATAATAAAAAGAACCAAAACACATCAACCAGAAAACTGGAGTTGTTTGCGTTCTGACAAAAACATACACATCGTATAAAAATCTATCTCACTCATGGCAGCCAGCCAGAAATTTGAGGACATCCGGCTTTCAGCTATCTCAAAGTCCTCGCAACAGAGGTTGGAACAAGGAGACCCGGAGGCACATCTACTGATGATCTTACGAAACAGCTGTCGATTTCTTGGGTGAATAAGGGGACAGAGCCCTAAAGGCAATGGCAGAAACAGTTGGAAAGAGTTACAGCTGGATCTGGTCGAGTAGGAACAAAAAGTGGACTGAATCAGGATTAAAAGTTCCCTGCATACAACACGTGTCGGATAGCTAAGTGATTAAGACATCAGCCACAAAGGTGGCTTTGAGGCGCCAAAACACGATGGAGTTCAGGGTTCGAATCCAGATGCACAGAGAAAATGGTAACAGACAGAATAGCGTTTGGGATGTATTACGTGGATTCGGCCCGACCCCCTTAGAGTGTAAAGAGTTAAAGGGAAGGGGGAGAGGGGGCGTCTGAGGACCTTCTTCCGTCCACTCTCCCCGTAGTTGCTTGCTACTAAAACAAAAATTTGCCATTAATGGTAACAAGTGTTTTTCTTTACGGATGGTGAAGTAATGCAGCAAAAGAGCAGACGAGTACAGCTCTCATAATGCTGGCTCCAAGAGAAGTTCAATCTCCATGCCCAATACCTCCCTCTTCAACGACTGCTCAAGTTATGGGACAACCGTTTCATTCGGCACATGGAACTGTGGGTTCCGGTATCAACAGCACCGGTGACCCCTCTGTAGGCCTACGTGGTGAGAAACTGGTATCAACAGCACCCAGTGACCCTTCTGTAGGCTACGTGGTGAAAACTGGTATCAACAGCACCCAGTGACACCTCTGTAGGCCTACGTGGTGAGATAACTGTATCAACAGCACCCAGTGACCCTTCTGTAGGCCTACGCGGTGAGAAACTGACATCAACAGCACCCAGTGACCCTTCTGTAGGCCTACGTGGTGAGAAACTGACATCAACAGCACCCAGTGACCCTTCTGTAGGCCTACGTGGTGACCCCTCTGTAGCCTACGTGGTGACCCTTCTGTAGGCCAACGTGGTGAGAAACTGACATCAACCTTGATTTTTGTTTTTTTATGTTCCGATTTCTCGTATCAACACGTCCCCTGGTGCTTTCTCCCCACAGCACACCTACCCATCCCTCTCATCAATCTTACATTTTTCTCACACCTTTCTCTGTTCAGGTCCTGTCTCGTGTTTGTCAATTATCATCACTGGTGTCAGTGCTGTAGGCGTTTTATGCACCTGGTGGCAGATAACCCAGTTTCACCTGTCGCTTTCGCATCGTTCAACTTTTTCGGCGACCCTCCATACATCCTTCCTCTGTCTGTCTCTGTCTGTCTGTCTATCTGTCTGCATTCCACATTTTCCACGTGTTTCCTGTCTGTGTGTTTGTCTGAGGCTGTCTGGTCTACATTTCTATTTGCATGACCACCTATATTTCCTGTCTGAGGCTGTCTGGTCTACATTTCTATTTGCATGACCACCTCCCCTCCCCCTACCTTCCCAAACCACCCGCTGTCTCTGCTTCTTTCTTTCGTGGAAACTGAAAGCTGGAAAACCGGGATTCAAGAATCAAAGAATTTGAAGAAAAGATAACAAATCTGTATTCTCTCTCTCTCTCTCTCTCTCTGTCTCTGTCTCTCTCTCTCTGTGTCTGTCTCCATCTCTCTCTCTCTCAGTGCCAGCTTTGATGGAAATTGAAACCCGGAAAATTGCAAATCAAAAAAAAAAAAAAAAAAAAAAAAAAAAAAATGGAAACATCTCTCTCTCTCACTCTCTCTCCGTGCCAACGCAAAGCCAATGCAAATTTGTGTTTTCCCGCTCAGTCGTAAAAGATTTCCTGCCTTTTCTCAATAACAAAATGTTCTCCGTTCCCACTTTCCGTTCCACCCCCTCCTCCCACCCCTACTCATATCTCCTCCTCCCTCTCTTATCTGTCTCATTCTCCATTTCATCTTCCGCTATCCCCAACGCACAACATCTAGTTCTAGCAGCAAGCTGCCCAGCCTTCTATGGGCGAGCTGTGATACAACAACAGTGCTATTATTGACACAACTTAGAGGCTTGCGAGTTTCATACACAGACATCTATAAACTGTACGGTTCCACACCTACCGTCCCTTCCTTGCCTGCCACTGGTCTGTGTAATTCCAGACAACCTGTCTTCTCTCTGACTACCGCTATTTTCGTCTGCTGGGAGCAGAGGTTTCCTATGATAATCACCACTCCGGCGTGGGAGAGCGCCTTTGATAGCATCGGCGGGGAGTTATGGGCCTTTGACGACAGGCCGTTTGAGTGTAGCTGTGTTGTAACGTTGTGTGTGCGTGTGTGTGTGTGTCGTGTGTGTGTGTGTGTGGTGTGTGTGTGTGTGTGTGTGTGTGTGTGTTTGTGTGTGTGTGTGTGTGTGTGTGTGTGTTTGTGTGTGTGTGTGTGTGTGTGTGTGTGTATGTGTGTGTGTGTGTGTGTGTGTGTGTGTGTGTGTGTGTGTTGTCGTGTGTGTGTGTGTGTGTGTGTGTGTGTGTGTGTTTGTGTGTATGTTTGTGTTCGTTCGTTGCTTGATTTAACGTCTTTTCACTATAAGTGATATTAGACGGTTGTTTGTGTGTGTGTGTGTGTGTGTGTGTGCGTGTGTGTCGTGCGTGTGTGTGTGTGGTGTGTGTGTGTGTGTGTGTGTGGTGTGTGTCGTGCGTGTGTGTGTGTGTGTGTGTGTGTGTGTGTGTGTGTTTGCACGCACGCGCACGTCGTTTGTTTTGTGTGTATGTGTGTGTGTTTGCGCGCGCGTGCACGTCTCGTGTATGTGTCGTGTGTGTGTGTGTGTGTGTGTGTGTGTGTTGGTGGTGTGTGTGTGTGTGTGTGTTTGTCGTGTGTGTGTGTGTGTGTGTGTGTGTGTCGTGTGTGTGTGTGTGTGTGTGTGTGTTTGTGTGTGTGTGTGTGTGTGTGTTGTGTGTGTGTGTGTGTGTGTGTGTGTGTTGTCGTGTGTGTGTGCATGTGAGTATGTGTGTACGGTGAAAATGTGCATGAGAACTCAATACACGGTGAACATGTTCTGTTTATCAAGTTCAACGAGACTATATTGTATTTCATACTAATGAACAGCAATAATATCATGTATAAACTATTTCTGTCATTCTGCTTACTAGTTCACAAGACTATTGTATTTCATACTAGTGAACAGCAATAATATCATGTAAACTATTTTGTCATTCTGCTTACAGTTCACAAATATTGTATTTCATACTAAGTGAACAGTATTTATCATGTAGGAACTACTTCTGTCATTCCGTTTATCAGTTCACAAGATTATTGTATTTCATACTAAGTGAACAGTAATTTATCATGTAGAAC
>CM060315.1:4594695-4602195 GCA_030674185.1 Monoplex corrugatus | reverse complement strand
TCTGGCAGTTCTGCTTGAAAGAAACATTTTTATCAAAAGTTGTATTAGGGCCTATAATTTTTTTCATTACAATTATTCTAAAAATTGGTGTGATGATTGTACAGAAAATAATGTAGTAGAGCTAAGATTTTACTACATGCCATACATACTATACAGATGTGTTTGCTCACTAAATATCAAATTCCTAACATGAATAGATGTGTAGTTATGAATATCACAGTATGTATTATATTTTTTCATTTTTGCCAGAACATTTTTTTTATTAATTAATTTTTGTCAACTTTTCATAACTCACAGATCCCAACAAAGATATTCAATCCATAGAATACTGTCTGAGGTATCTTCTTGTCAAATATCATGGTGATTGGTTAATTAGAACTGAAACACTGAACATCATAATCTTGGTACCCAAATCTGGGTAGGTCTGCCCCCTTAAACACTTCACCAAACATGATTCTCACCCGTGCAAACTCGTGCAGGCAGGCTGGAAGGCGAGTGTTGTACCTCTGCGCCAATCTAGCCTTCGTATGGGAGTTAACTCTTTGACACCCGCATCCTGGCCCCGTAGTATCCTGCATTGGCATCCCTTGCTAGCAATACAACCACTGAACCCTTTGACTCCCTCACCATATCTACCAGCTTCCTGAACTTTCCCATCCTATCCACCAGGAAGCTGGTGAATAGAGTGAGGGAATCAAAGGTTCAGTTTTTGTAGTTGGTGGATAGGGTGCAGGAGTCAAAGGGTTAAAAACAGAAATGACAGTAAAATCAAAACTAACAACATTAGTAAGACAGCAACATCACATCCCCCAGTCGTTGTTATCTTAACCCTACGACTTCCGCAACAAATCCACCAGCTACAAAAACTTAACCCTTTGACTCCCTCATCCTATCCACCAGATTCCTTGCAAAGAAGCTGGTGGATAGGGTGAAGGGATCAAAGGGTTAAGTTTTTGCTTTGCTAGCATGATTAACAACGCAGGATGCTGGTGGACAGGGTGAGGGAATCAAAGAGTTAAGTTTTTTGCTTTGCAAGCATGCTTGACAATGTTGGATGCTGGTGGACAGGGTGCGGGAGTCAAACTGTTAAGTTTTTGCTTTGCTAGCATGGTTGACAATGCAGGATGCTGGTGGACATAGTGCAGGAGTCAAAGGGTTAAGTTTTGCTTTGCTAGCATGTTTGACAATGCAGGATGCTGGTGGACAGGGTGCGGGAGTCAAAGGGTTATGTGTTTGCTTTGCTAGCATGGTTGACAACGCAGGATACTGGTGGACAGGGTGCGGGAGTCAAAGGGTTTAGTTTTTGCTTTGCTAGCATGGTTGACAACGCAGGATACTGGTGAACAGGGTGCGGGAGTCAAAGGGTTTAGTTTTTGCTTTGCTAGCATGGTTGACAATGCAGGATACTGGTGGACAGGGTGCGGGAGTCAAAGGGTTAAGAATTCAGCCTGCTAGACCATAAAGTGCAGACTACAGGGAGGAAGATGACAGCCAGCCCGTTATTGCCTGTGATTCCCCTGTCTACGGATGCCGTACATAAGATAAACCAATCTGAACAGAAACAAAATGGACACAGTTTACACAAGAACACTGAACAGAGACAAGATAGTCACGCACAACCGATACGTATGTCTTAAGTTACACTGACAAATTGTGAGATTTTTGTATATTTATTTCTCTGTTTTATCTATATATTAAAAATACCTTGTTTTACCTTCTGTTTATCTATCATTTACTTACTCATTTATTATCTGTTTATCAGAGAAAATTAGACACTAAAAACAAAATTAACAACATTAACCCTTTGCCACCTGTACCCTATCTACCAACTGCAAAAACTTAACCCTTTGACTCCCTCACCCTATCCACCAGCTTCCTGCAGGAAGCTGGTTGATAGGGTGAGGGAGTCAAAGGGTTAAGTTTTTGCTCTTCCAGCATGGTTGACAAAGAAGGATGATGTTGGACAGGCTGCAGGAATCAAAGGGTTAATAAGACAGCAGCATCACATCACCAAGTTATTGTTGTATTAACCCTATGACTCCAGAACCAGATCCAGCTCAGCTTCAGACACTCTTTCCTACCAGGTACCTAGATTTAAACTAACGGCACAACCTTCAGACAGGTTGATAAGGTTAAATATCTGGGAACGATCATTTCACCAGACGGCAGATGCACATCAGAAATAGCCAGCAGAACTGGCCAAGCCGAAACAGCATTCAAGAAGATGAAAAGCATTCTTACCAACAGATGCCTATCAATTAACATCAGGAAGAGAGTTCTTGAATGTTATATAGAACCGATGATGTTATACGGTTGCGAGGCGTGGACAGTCAACAAACAAAGCCAGAACAAGGTTGAGGCAGCCGAGATGTGGTTTCTAAGAAGAATGTTGAGAGTTGCATGGACAGCAAAGAAAACAAACGAGACAGTCTTGATGGCGGCTGACACAAGAAGATCATTGATAAGGAAGATTAGGAACAGACAGGCAACATTATAGGCCATTTTATGAGGAAAGGGGAATTGGAGCACCTGGTCACAACAGGAAAAGCTGGAGGGAAAGAGAGCACCAGGTAGACCCAGAGAAAACATATTGGACGGACTTGCAGAGTGGCTGAAGACAGAGAGGGTGGAAGATGTGCTTGCGGCAACAAGGATAGAAACAGATGGAAGTCCATGATCACCACGCCATGTGGCAAGGCACTTGATGATGATGATGAGATTTAAACTATCAAGTGTTGGCCACCATCTTTTGCTGTCTCAGGACCGTCAGCCTGGAATAGACTTCCGCTCTGCCTTCGCCTAACACCTACCCTTTCCGCTTGTAAATCCAATTAAAAAAACACCGTCTTTTCCCAACAATGAATTCTACAACTCCTTCTTTCCCTCAGTCTGTGTATTAAATATTGTAAGGTGGTCTTTGTTGATTGTATGCGTATGCTGGTGCGT
This sequence comes from Monoplex corrugatus, assembly GCA_030674185.1. NCBI lineage: Eukaryota > Metazoa > Mollusca > Gastropoda > Littorinimorpha > Ranellidae > Monoplex > Monoplex corrugatus. The sequence continues at coordinate 4,599,249 of CM060315.1, read as the reverse complement.
GAGTGCGCTTTGATTTGAATTGTCAAGATTTGGCGCTGCATTATTATTATTATTATTATTATTATTATTATTATCATTATTATTATTATTATTATTATTATTATTATTATATTATTATTATATATATTACATATATCATCATTACTATTCACTTATTATTATTGTTTTCTTCTTCTTATCATTATTGTTTAGTTTTATTATTATTATTGTTTCTATTATGTTATTTAGTTGGAGTGGTGGTGGTGATGGTGGTCATCGTTAACAAGGGAGACAACCGGTTATATACACTTAACCAATATGTCTGCACAACATACTATCACATGAAAATGATTCATGCCATCATAATGCTGGAAATGTTCCATTCCAATATTACTAAATTTCCAAAAAAAAACATTACAAAGAAAAAAAAAAAAGAAAAAAAAAAAAAAAAGTAAAAACGGCTCGGAAATCAGAAAAATCAGATCCTCGTAACCACAGAAGAAAATTAATTTATCTAGAAAAGTAGAGCTTCCAAAATAGTCTACTGTTATTTGAGTGTACTAGAGATGATCAGTGATGGTCATGAGACAAGAGGTTTATACGTACTGTACTTAAATCTACCAACCATTATCTCACGGCCACTAGGGGGCTGTGGCATAACCCTGAAGTGGTCTTGAAATGATGGGGAAGAAGGGGATCCCTGATACACTGAGCTGACACTCACAGAATGATCAGACTATAAAGATGGGCAGCTATCAGATCAGTTTTATGTCGCAAAGCTGGCATTCAACTGGAAACATCAGACCCCCTGACCCTGTACAACCCTCCCCGTGAACTGAGGGAACAGTGCCGTAAGTGAGGGAAATCAGTAGACAGGGTCTGTCTGTCTGTCTCTGTCTCTGTCTTTATCTCTCTATCTCTCTGTCTCTCTTTCTTTGTCTGTCTGTTCTGTCCTGTCTGTCTGTCTCTGTATCAGTCTCTCTCTCTCTTTATGTCTGTCTGTCTCTTTCTGTCTGTCTCTCTGTCTTTGTGTCTGTCTGTCTCTCTTTCTGTCTGTCTCTCTTTCTTTGTCTGTCTGTTCTGTCCTGTCTGTCTGTCTCTGTATCAGTCTCTCTCTTTCTGTCTGTCTGTCTCCCTTTCTGTCTGTCTGTCTCTCTTTCTGTCTGTCTGTCTCTCTTTCTGTCTGTCTCTCTGTCTTTATCTCTCTATCTCTCTTTCTTTGTCTGTCTGTTCTGTCCTGTCTGTCTGTCTCTGTATCAGTCTCTCTCTTTCTGTCTGTCTCCCTTTCTGTCTGTCTGTCTCTCTTTCTGTCTGTCTGTCTCTCTTTCTGTCTGTCTCTCTGTCTTTATCTCTCTATCTCTCTCCTTCTTTGTCTGTCTGTTCTGTCCTGTCTGTCTGTCTCTGTATCAGTCTCTCTCTCTCTTTCTGTCTGTCTCTCTTTCTGTCTGTCTTTCTTTCTGTCTTTATCTCTCTATCTCTCTGTCTATCTTTCTTTTTTGTCTGTCTGTTCTGTTCTGTCTGTCTGTCTGTCTCTGTATCACACACACTTTCTCTCTTTCTGTTTGTTTGTCTTTATCTCTCGATCTCTCTGTCTGTCTTTCTTTTTGTCTATCTGTTCTCTTTTGTCTGTCTGTCTGTCTCTCCCTATCTGTATCTATCTATCTGTCTGTCTGTCTATCTATCTATCTATCTATCTATCTATCTATCTATCTATCTATCTATTTTATCTATTTCTATCTATCTATCTATCTATCTATCTATCTATCTATCTATCTATCTATCTATCTATCTGTCTGTCTCTGTCTCTCTCTCTTCATATATGACTTTTATGTCGATGTTTTTGGCCATCAAAAAACAGGACATACTCGTTCCAACTCATACATACAGGATTTTTTCTTGGACTAGACATGTCATTAAAGTCAGTGATTTGAGAGAGTCACTCTTTTAGATTTTATCATGATTTTAGTTATCCTTTCTTAAAACAGGTGAGTATTCAGAGAGAAAGAGAAAGAGAGAGAGAAAGAAAAAGAGAAAGACAGAGGGAGAGAGAGGGGGAGAGAGAGAGAGAGAAAGAGAAAGAGAGAGACAGAGAGAGACAGACAGAGAGAGAGAGAGAACAGACAGAGACAGAGAGAGAGACAGACAGAGACAGAAAGAGAGAGAGACGAAAGAGGGAGAGAGAGAGAGAGAGAGGGAGAGAGAGAGAGAGACAGACAGACAGACAGGCAGGCAGACAGACAAACAGAGAGACAAAGACAGAGACAGAGACAGAGACAGAGAGATACAGGCAGGCAAACAAACAAGCAGAGACGACTACAACAGAGAGGCAAACGGACAGCCAGCCAGCCAGCCTGACAGACAGACAGACAATCAGACAGACAGACAGTCAGACAGACAGACAGACAGACAGACAGTCAGACAGACAGACAGTCAGACAGACAGTCAGACAGACAGTCAGACAGACAGACAGAGAGTCAGACAGACAGACAGTCAGACAGACAGACAGACAGACAGACAGATCAGATAGACAGACAGACAGACAGACAGTCAGACAGACAGACAGACAGACAGTCAGTCAGACAGACAGACAGACGGACAGACGGACGGACGGCCAGACAGACAGACAGACAGACAGACAGACAGACAGTCAGACAGAGAGACAGAGAGACAGAGAGACAGACAGACAGTCAGACAGACAGACAGACAGACAGTCAGACAGACAGACAGACAGACAGTCAGACAGACAGACAGTCAGACAGACAGAATGACAAGCAGACAGACAGACAAACAGACAGACAGACACACAGACGGACAGACAGACAATGGGCAGTGGTGAAAGAGAAACAAACAGATACAGAGGGAAGCGAACTTCAAACCTGTGCCACAGATCAGCCAGAGCGATCATTCATACGAGTAAGTTACGGTTCTGCCACATCCAGTCATATCCTGTCTATGTCCATGATTCTATCTTGCACACAAGAAAGGATGTAGGTTGCCCATTAATCACTCAAGTTTGGCTGTTGGCCAGTTAATGGTTAATATGAGAGTCCAAAGAATCGTCTGTACTTTGATGGTGCTTTTAGTTTGACATCAGCACTATACCTCAATCTTGCTTGATGCCAGGGTCGCCAAGATCTTTTGTTTTTGGTCGTTGTTGTTGTTGTTATTTTTACACGGGCTGGTTGGTTCTTTTGATATAGCTGTGGACTTAAGATCTGTATCTTGAGTTCAATCCCATCTCGCGAAACACACACACACACACACACCACACACACACACACACACACACACACACACACACACACAACACGCACACACACACAACACACACAACACACACACACACACACACACACACACACACACACACACACACACACACACACACAAACAAACCCTGGCCTATTCGCTGCCTATTCCATCCCCTTCCCATTTCAAGACTGTGCCAGCGCATAGTTTTGGGCTGGTTCAGCGAGTCTGCCAAACAATCGCTGACAAATTTGGTTGGAGCGCATATGGAATTGTCCGAGTGCGATGAATCCGTCGTGAATAAACTCCAAACTCCGAACTTCAAAATGAAGATGACCTTGACGAACGAAAGTGACCTTGACCGTTTGGTTTGACTATTTACAAAACCAGACTATTAGCTCACGTGGAGATAAATTAGCGGACTCGTGCGAAAGCAGACTCATAAATCTGCGCCAATGTCTTGCTTTCAAGCCAAAATACTCGCCACAGAGGTTGGAGCAAAGGGTTTGATAGGCAATCAGCCTATAATTTCATGAAGCAGCTCTCCATTTGTGGACAGAGAGGGGACCAGAGCCCTAAAGGCAATGGCAGAAGCAAGGGAGAAAACTCCAGCTGGATCTGGACCAGGGAGAACAAAAGTGAACTTCATAAGGCTTAGAATTCTCCTTTATTTGCTGGTGACCAATAGCAATAGCCAAGTGGTTTAGACATCCGTCACAAGGATGACTTTACCTTAAATTCCCCTAAATGTTGTGGGTGACCAATAGCCAAGTGGTTTAGACATCCGTCACAAGGATGACTTTACCTTAAATTCCCCAAAATGTTGTGGGTGACCAATAGCCAAGTGATAATTGTATATAATATGCTCTCTATAATTTTCCATTGCTTTTATTCTTTCTCCCCATTTATAGCCGTGTGCGTGTGTGTGTGTGTGTGTGTGTGGTGTGTGCGCGCGCGCGCGCGTGTGTGTGTGCGTGAGTGCGTGTGTGTGCGTGCGTGCGTGCGTGTGTGTGCGTGCGTGCGTGTGTGTGTGTCTGTTTCAGCGCTTAGATTTGATTTTATCAAGATTTTGCGCTATATAAATATTGTAATTATTATAAAATAAAATATTGTAATTATAAGGACATCCGTCACAAAGGTGAATTTACCTTGATAAACCTGACCACCTTGGATACGCGGGTTTAATTTCAGGTGGAGGACAAATTTCTAAAATAATAAATAAATAAAGAAACAAACAAATAAACAAATAAATAAATAAATAAATAAATAAATAAATAAATAAATAAATAAATACATAAATACATAAAAAATAAATAATTAAACAAA
>CM060315.1:4572195-4584695 GCA_030674185.1 Monoplex corrugatus | reverse complement strand
CACACACACACACACACACAAACACACACACACACACACACACACACACACACACACACACACACACACGCATAGCTTCACATATACATGCACACGCACACATACATTAACACTGCACACATACGCTACAACAGTACAGACAATTGTGACGAAGAAGATTCCTAAAAAAAACCTATACAACAGATCCACACATTATTTTACTAGTAAGAAGCCAACAGCAAAGAACCTCAGACCTGTTGTGTTCTGCAAGAGTCCAGGAAACTGTAAGGTTTCAAGACAAACACCGGCACAAGGACTACAAGTGACAGGCAGGAAAGGTTAGCAGCCCACAGATTATTATCACCAGTAGCCAAAGCTGAAAGACGATAGCAGCAGAAATGGTCTGGTGTTGACTGGAGAGCCAAACACCAGTGAACAAACAAGTGGACGTGTTATTATTGACTCAGGTGCAGTGGACTGGAAATGTCAGGAGAAGTCCTATAGTGGGGAAGTCAAGTCATACGATTGTGCACTTTTTAGTAGAGACATGTCCTCTTACACACAAATACTATGGACCATGACGAACATATCTGGAGGTGGAAACACGATCACAGCACCCTGTGTAAGGCGCAGTGATCGATCAAAGTTTCCAATCAGTGTATTCTTAACACTGTCAGGACACCATAGGGGCAGTAAGACCTGCATGTCGGAAGCAGACCAGCACGCGTACGCAGGGCGGGCAAGATCTGTCATCACGGGCTTGGCACCAGCGGCGGTGTAAACCTGGCAGGTTAGACCTATGAGAATTAATTCATTCCGGTTGATATTTTATATAAAATCCGTCCGTTTTCGAAAGTTTACGAAACTGTTGAAATAAACTGAAATGACAAATATATTTTTACGAGTTCTTAGAATATATGTAGTTGAAATGGGGCGATCTACTGATATAAAAGGATGACTATGAATAATTTTTAGGGGGTGCAGAAAAAGAAATCACCGTATAGGCCTACGGCAACACATGTTATGATGGGCCGGGAAACTGACGTAGACTTTTTTCAGTCTTTCAGTGAATGCGATTCGAAGACTGCCGATTTCATGCTGTATTTTGGTTAAATGATATATTGTATTATTTTAAAAATAGAATGCATTCCATTAATTCTGAAATTCATGCAGCTATTTCTTGCCTTTGTCAGCATCACATAACAATAGTAATAATATGTACTGGCCTTGTTTATCAAAATAATTGATAATCATTAATAATTATCAACATTTATAACACTAAATGTTTAAATTAAGTTGTATTTAAAATATTAACATTTATTGACACCATATCAGTCGGGCCTGTGCGTATGTTTTATTTGAGTGAAATTTGCCGATGTTTCTGTTGACGCCGTTATGAAATGTATGGTGTTCCATATCAGTCAAGAGTACAGTTTTGTTTTTTGTATGTATTACCGATCTGATGGAGTGAGCCGGAATATACGGTGATGTCTTGTGATTACAAGCGAATCGACAGCCCCAGCTTACCGTTTTCAACTGAAGGAGACGATGAATTGACTATTGACTGGGGTCTGTGTGCACTGTGCCAGAACCCAGCAAACAAAGCGTCTCTTACATGCCCATTTAAGGGCCAAGGAGCCAAAGGGGATGGCGCAGGATACGTTTACATTGCCCAGATTTTGAAAGCTTTTCAGAAAATATGCGGGAATCCACTTTCTGTTCCCTTATCTAAGCTGAATGATGGATCTGGGTTTGAAGAGACTCTGAAAAAACATAAAGTTTCTTGGCACAAATCATGTCGTGCGAAAATAAGCAATACTATTCAGAACAGAAAGAGAAAGGAATGATAAACCTAGCCCTGTGAAAAAACGGAAGCTTAGATGATGGTGGTTGTGTCGCAGACGAGAAAGGAAGTGAACCACAATGTCTGTTCTGCAATGGGTCATCTGGCACCACAGGACTTCACAGAGCAATGATTTTATCTTTGTATTTTGTTAAAAAGGTTGTGTTCATGCCCAGCGACTGAACGATATAGAGCTACTTGGAAATCTTGTTGTCAAAGACATGGTGGCAATGGATTGCCATTATCATGTAAAATGTCTGTCTGCCTTGCACAGACGTGTTCCAGCAAATCAGACACCAGAATCAGAAGAGGTTGTGGCTTACATTGAAAACTTCAGAGATGATACTCACACAGCCTCAGTTTTCAGCATGACCTCTCTATCTCGTCTATACACCTCTCGCCTCTCACAGTTTGGTCTTACAAACGCGAAGGTACATTCAACATGCCTCAGATAAAAAATAGAAGCTGCCATCCCAGATCTCACATGTACAAGTCAGAGAAGAGGTGTCATTCTTCTGTTTGACAAAGATCTTGGAAACGCCTTGAAAAAAGTATGCAATCCTGATTCTGAGGCCCTTCAGTTGGTCAAAGCAGCCCAGATCATAAGGAAACATTTATTTCAGAAATAAGTAACATTCAGTGGGACGTTTAATGACAGCTGCCGAGAAGATTCCATCCCAGCCTCCCTGAAAGCACTTATGAGCTTCATCCTAGATGGTCCAACAGCTATAGAACAACCAGAATCTGGCACAAAGCCAGACAGGCAAGCTGTTCTCAGACTTTCCCAACTGGATGCTTTCAACTGTCGCAAGACTGCAAAGGACTCAAGCTTTCACTGGCACAATAACAACCTTGACCTGAAATTACATGCAGAAAGAAAGAAGGAACTTATTGGCACACTCTTTGACCGAAGACTGGGGATTCCGTACGACAGGGTGATGTCAGTTTCATGTCAGATAGCGCTTAGTGTCTGCTGAAGATTTGAAGACAATACGGTAGTTGACCCAACAAATATGAGAAAGAGTTTGTTCACAGTTGGCATGGTTGAAAACATAGACCACCACCCCAGCTCAACAACTACATCTGATTCCTTCCATGCAGGCAGCATTTCCTTCATTCAGCACAGAGTGACACAGGATGATGATGAGGAGCAATGGAGACCACTCATTGCTGATGATCCAAACAACCAAAATCGGAGAATTCCTTTGTTGCCAGCTGATTACACCAATGTTTTCCCTATGCCTGACTCTAACAAAGAACAATTGGTGCCTCCACCATCAGGGCCTCAGACCTCAGACCTCAGTTCTGATGTTCAAAATTGTGTCCAGCAGTATGCATGGTTGAAACATGTACTAGCTACACTGGAAACATAGCCAGTAGACAACAGTGATAGTTTGTCATGGGCTGCATACCATACGTCTCTACAGCCACAAAATGATGTTCCAATTGCCATCATTGGATTGCTGCCTGTCCTCATGGAAAATGCTCATACTACTGCATTAATCAGACATGCTATGATCCTGGTAAAAACATCTATCCAACACCTGAATCCTGGAATGGATCAGCCACTGTAAGCCATAACAAAAGGAATCCAATGGAGCTGGCCTGATACTTTTGGCGAAAAACATTTTGTCATCATGTTAGTAGGGCTTCATATAGAAATGGCTGCAACGCTTGGAGACTGGTTGAATGGTTCATGATGGAACACTGTAATTACCATGGCAAAAATTGCATTTTCTGGCGTTGCCAATTCGTTAGTCAGGGCAGCTCATTTAACCAGAACAAGGCATGACCACCAGATCACGGCTGCTGCACTCTGCATTTTATTATGGCGAGCCTATTCAAAGTTCCTGGAGTCGAATCAAAGCATTATCTTAGATTTCTAGGACTGAGAGAAAAGATGACAGATGAGCAACCATAATTTGCATAGTGGGCTACAGTTTTGGGTTTCCAGTTGTGCGTTTTTCAGCTGATCTACTCAATCCGAACACAAGATTTCAGATGTATGTTCAGTGCTTGATAAAACTATAAAACTGATGCCTTGGATGTTTGCCCTGGACCACGTGAACTATGCTCGCTGGTGACTGTTCACATCCGAGACCTGGCAATGCTTGAAGAAACCCACCCCGCTGTATTCCATCATTTCTGCTCTGGAGGGTTTGTTGTAAGAAAAACAAAACGCATTTTTTTCTGCAATTCGGGCACATGAGGAATGTAACGCTCTTGTGAAAGGTGACGGAGATGCTGTAGGCATTACAAACAACCACAAGGCTCTGAGACGCTGAATGATTGCTGGGCTAGAAATATCACGACTTGTAAGAGACTTTGAGAACCAATTGGAAGGGGATGCAGAATTGAGTACTCGCCATCATGAACAACGCCCCTGCACCCAGACTGCGTTTGCAACACGAGTCAGTCTTGGTCTGCTGCTTTGAAGAAATGGAGAATCCTTTCATGGAGGACAGCATGTACCTCTTTGCCATTGATACCAAAACGTTATGGACGACTAATTATTTGTCAACAGTGTGAGGACAGCCCTCACACAGGATCAAGAACAGTACACAACATTCGTCGAACAGCGCTTCGAACACAGAACTAAGTCTCTCTCCGACCCCATAAAAAGAAACAGATCTCCTTTGTTTTCAAACCAAGTTCGACGTCAACCCACAAGTGTCAAGAGCAATCTTTCCATGTTGAAAAACGACTGCTCACTCTGTTCCAGGCCTAACACCACCCTCTGTGCTTGTGGTGGAGACTGCTATCAGGATGTCTAAATCAGACATGTAAAAGTCATTTTCTTTCTTTTTCAGTTTTGAAACCAGTCATTTAAAGACACTAACTTGTATATTTTATAGCTGGACTGATTGATTTCTTTGATGTAAAAAACTATTTTGTCATTTTGTTTCCATATACATATGATACTTCGGACATAAATACATTGCTGTATTATGAAGCTCAGGTTTTCATGAAAAGAGGATCCTTGTATGGCTTAACTATCTGAAATTCAAATCAGTCGGTATGATATACTAGATAACCAAGAAATACACAGGCAAATAAGTCCTGAGTGTCTCAGCTTTGTTTTGTAATATCAGTTTAATCAGGCAAAAATAAAAACAAAGCTCGTGGGAATGAAGCGACCAAAGTATGAAAATCACTTGACCTACTTAAATTTTCTCTTGTATCATGCTCTCTATTAAAAAATAAATATGAACAGTCTTCTACGGAAAAATAAAAATAAAACAAAAATGTTATTATCTAACACAATATGGTTGGATCTCAGTTATATGTTACCACCAAGAGCAACTCAATGCAAGTAATCTTGAAATTTACTTGACCTCATTTTTGATTGACCTACTTATTGATTAATGTCCCCAAGAAGGGCTTACACACAAAATGTATGCCTGTTTGCTGCATGTAGCTTGTCAAATATCTGAAATATTTTAGTCCTGTGTGGGTTTGGATGCCACAGTTCGCCCTTTTTGTACAGAAGCATGAAAAGAAGAAGATGACACACTGACCTAATTAAATGTGTGACCACGCCCATCACAGGTCACGCCCAATGTGTTTCCATCTCTAAAATCATTCAGAAAGGGTTCAAGTACCTTCATACCAAATGGCTTGCTTCTACTATGAAGTGCACGATTCAATGATATATGCCGTCTTAACATCCGTACTACTACCAGTACCAGTCAGGAAGGAAGTCAGGAAAAACAAGCAACACGAACAAATAGATAAACACCTTGGTACTACTCACTGGTTTCAGTTTCACTCACTTTACTTTTGTTTTTTTAAAGGTCCCAAGACGGAAGTGCCATGTGAATGCTCACACCCCAGAAAGTGAGAGAGAGAGAGAGAGAGAGAGAGAGAGAGAGAGAGAGAGATACAGAGAGAGAGAGAGTGAGAGAGAGAGAGTGAGGGAGAGAGAGATGAAGAGAGAAAGACAGGGAGAGAAAGAGAAAGGAAGAGAGAGAGAGAGACAGACAGAGACAGAGACAGAAAGACACAGAGAGAGAGAGAGAGAGAGAGAGAGAGAGAGAGAGAGAGAGAGAGACAGACAGACAGAGAGAGAGACACACACAGACACAGAGAGAAAGAGAAAGAGAGAGAGAGAGAGAGAGAGAGGAAGAGAGTGAGCGAGCGAGAGAGAGAGAGAAAGAGAGAGAGAGAAAGATACAGAGAGAAGGAGAGAGAGAAGGAAAGAGAGAGAAAGAGAAAGAGACAGAGAGAGGGAGAGAGAGAGAGAGAGAGACAGACGGACAGACTGAGAGAGACAGAGAAAGATAGAGAGAAAGATAGAGAGAAAGAGAGAGGGAGAGAGAGAGACAGAAAGAGAGAGAGAGAGTGAGAGAAAGAAAGAGAGAAAGAGAGAGAGAGAGAGTGAGAGAAAGAAAGAGAGAGAGAGAGAGATACAGAAAAAGACAGAAAGAGAGAGAGAGACAGAGACAGAGACAGAGACAGAGACAGAGACAGAGACAGAGACAGAGACAGGGAGAGAAAAGAGGAAGTTTGTGTTAAGTTGGAGTTTATTCAAGAAAAGGAGTAATCGCGTTGAGGCAGTTCCATGTACGCTCAACCCAATCCGCCACCTGTTGTCAGGCAGACTCCTTGAGCCTGGCGCAAAACCCTACGCACTGGCAAAGTCTTGAAAAAAATGTGAGCGAAGTGGTAGAGACCGCAACATTTCTTGGAGCCAGCGTAGCAAAAGTCGTCTATCTCTTCTCCCTAACTGCATTATCTTTTCCCATATTCTGAAGAAAGTCAGGCACCAACCCATTCACAGCTGGATTGTGAAACCAAAATTACATGCATCAACAGGGAAACAAGCCCGGGTCACTCGCATGGCAGGCAAGTATTCTACCACTAGAACGCCAAGAGTAGATATGGAAGACTAAGTTGGAAGAAGAGAAATAGAAGGAGAAGAAGGAGGAAAAGAACGACAGGAAGAAGAAAGAGGAAAAGAGGAAGAGAAGAAGAAGAACAAACATGGAGAGAGGCAGAAGAAGCAGAAAATGGCGCAACAGGAGTAGAAAAAAAAAAGAAATAGGAAGGGAAGCAGGAAAAGAAGGCCAGAAGTAGAACAAAACGAAAGCGCAAGAGGATTAAAAGAAAAAGAAGGAAGAAAATAAATAGAAGAAAAAAGAAGAAGGAGGAAGAGAAGTAGAAGGAGAGAGAGGAGGAAGAGGAAGAGGAGGAAGAAGGAAGAAGAGAAGGAGAAGGAGAAGGAGAACAGAAATAGAAGAAGGGGCAAGATAATCAGAAAAAGAAGGAGAAACGAGAAAAAACAGAAGAAGAAAAAGGAACAATAGACACAGAAAGAGAAGAAAAATGAAGAGAAGTAAAAAAAAAAAAAAAAAAGAAAAAAGAAAAGAAGGAGAAAGAGAATAAAATAAGAAGAAGGAAGAGATGTAGAAGCAGAATAAGAAGGAAGAAAAAGACTGTTGACAAGAAAAGCCAAAGTAAAATATATAACCCTATAATGGTCTATCCCAGACACACACCCATACTGTCACAATGGAAGGTGTCAGCCCAACCTTTTCTAAAGTCTGTAGAAGTAAGAGCAATACTTCATGATGACGGCATTGTGAGCCTTTCCTTTTTGTGATGGCAAACCTGTATGCAGCTGGTGACAACGTGTGATGATAATGGGCATAGGAGATGGAGCTTGGGGTTTGTTCAAAAAGGAATTCATCACATTGTGACAATTCTATTTGTACTCCACCCAAACCTGCCAGCATTTATCAGACAAACTCTCTAATACTGTGATAATCCCACCGCCCTGTCATGGTTTTGAGATGGGGAAGTAGGATATGAACCACGAAACACTCAAATGACACCACCAGCAACACCACCACCAACACCACCAGCAACACCACCAGAATGATGGAAACATTATGATGAGCAGCGAACTGGTCAGTTTTAGTGGAATATGAACCACGAAACACTCAAATGTGACCTCCCACCACGAAATCAGTTTTAACTAGCGTTTTGGGCATTTTGAGATATACATATCTCTGGAAAGTGTGCATTCTGCTGATTATTTTGGTACTTGAATAAAGCTTGTACTCAAAAAAATGTAGAAGTTATGTATGTTGAAAGTCATTAAGTTGTATGACGGCCATTTTAAGAAAACGGCCTCTAAAGTTTTAGTGTGCTCTCCTACACATTTTCCATAAATTTCTTTATTTGGTGGCTTTGACCCAGTTTGTTTTTCATTTTCGCTGTCATTATCTGAAAGGTGCACCAAAGAGCTTTCCATCAGTATATTACATGTGCGGGTACTGTACAGGTTACGGTTCATAATAAGAGACAAAAATAGGTTCTTTTGGTTGAAAATTGCGTTCTTTCTGCTGCGACCAGTGCATTAAAATACCGATTTAGATTGATTAATATTTTTTCAAGAAAAAAATGTCTGTGGGGGATAGATTATAGTCTACAGAAATCCATTTTGAGAAAAAGTCAAAACACCCCAGATGGACCCTCAGTCACCTTTTCAGCTCCTGGTGCTGTTCGACTGACTGCGAGTTAAGACTGATTTCGTGGAGGGAGGTCACAAACGACACCACCAGAATGATGGAAACATTATGATGAGCAGCGAACTGGTCAGTTTTAGTGGGTTATGAACCACGAAACACTCAAATGACACCACCGGAATGATGGAAACATTATGATGGACAGCGAACTGGTCTGTGGGATGTGAACCACGAAACACTCAAATGACACCACCAGAATGAGGGAAACGGTCAGGTGGGCAGTGAACTGGTCAGTGGGATGTGAACCACGAAACACTCAAATGACACCACCAGAATGAGGGAAACGGTCAGGTGGGCAGTGAACTGGTCAGTGGGATGTGAACCACGAAACACTGAAATAACACCACCACAATGACGGAAACGGTAAGATGGGCAGCGAACTGGTCAGTTTTGACTGTTGTTGATTGGAATTGAACTCGAGACATCAGATCTTGAGTGCACAGCTTTCTGCAAAGAACCAGCCGGCTGCCAGTGTGAGACCCACATGGGGTCAAACCCACGACCTTGACGTTTGCCAGCAGACCCACATGGGGTCAAACCCACGACCTTGACGTTATCAGCACAACGCTCTCTCTAACCAACTGATTTGATGGACCAGCACACATAACGCCATGGCCCGCTGTAACAGTGTGCAAATGCCACTCTGGTGATATCACATTCTGAGAATGCTGATGTTCTAATCCTGCAATAATTACAATATTTATATAGCGCAAAAATCTTGATAAAAATCAAATCTAAGCGCTGAACAGACACACACGCATGCACGCACACATGTGCACACACACACACACACACACACACACACACACACACACACACACACACACACACACACACACACACACACACACACACACACACGCACACACACGGCTATAAATGGGGTGAAAGAATAAAAGCAATGGAAAATTAAAGAGAGCAATCTCTCTTTCTGTCTGTCTCTCTGCCTCTCTGTCTCTGTCATTGTCTCTGTCTCTGTCTCTTTGCCTCTTTGTCTCTGTCTGTCTCTGTCTCTCTGTCTCTGTCTCTCTGTCTCTCTCACTGTCTGTCTGTTTGTCTGTCTCTCTCTTCGTCTCTATCTCTTTATGTGTGTTTTGATTGTAGAGCAGGACAATATATTTCTTCCTCCCTTGTTTGTCTTTGCTTCTATGTTTGTAAGTTAGTGTTGTTTTTAATGTGCAGTATATGTGACCTGCCGCCACGAAATCAGTCTTAACTAGCATTTTGGGCATTTTGAGATATGCATATAACTGAAAAGTGTACATTCTGCTGATTATTTTGGAACTTGAATAAAGCTTGTACTCAAAAAATGTAGAAGTTATGTATGTTTAATTAAAGTCATTAAGTTGTATGATGGCCATTTTGAGAAAACGGCCTCTAAAGTTTTTGTGTGCTCTCCTACACATTTTCCTTAAATTTCTTTATTTGGTGGCTTTGACCCAGTTTGTTTCTAATTTTTGCTCTTATTATCTGAAAGGTGCACCAAAGAGCTTTCCATCAGTATATTACATGTGCGGGTACTGTACAGGTTACGGTTCATAATAAGAGACAAAAATAGGTACTTTTGGTTGAAAATTGCGTTCTTTCTGCTGCGACCAGTGCATTAAAATACCGATTTAGATTGATTAATATTTTTTCAAGAAAAAAATGTCTGTGGGGGATAGGTTATAGTCTACAGAAATCAATTTTGAGAAAAAATCAAAACACCCCAGATGGACCCTCAGTCACCTTTTCAGCTCCTGGTGCTGTTCGACTGACTGCGAGTTAAGACTGATTTCGTGGAGGGAGGTAACAAACAACACCACCAGAATGATGGAAACATTATGATGAGCAGCGAACTGGTCAGTTTTAGTGGGATATGAACAACGAAACAGTCAAATGACACCACCAGAATGACGGAAACGGTAAGATGGGCAGCGAACTGGTTAGTTTTTACGGTTGCTAGTGTGAGGCCCACATGGGGGTCAAACCCACGACCTTGGCCTTATCAGCACGACGCTGTAACCAACGGATTTGATGGACCACCACACGTATTACCATGGCCCGCTGTAACAGTGTGCAAATGCCACTCTGGTGATATCACATTCTGAAAATGCTGATGTTCTAATCCTGCAATCTCTCTTTCTGTCTGTTTCTCTGCCTCTCTGTTTCTGTCACTGTCTCTGTCTCTCTGTATCTGTGTGTCTGTCTGTCTGTCTGTCTGTCTCTGTGTCTCTCTCTGTGTCTCTCTCTGCCTCTCTCTCTCTCTTTATTGATCTGTTTTGATTGTAGCTTCGGACAATATATTTCCTCCTCCCTTGTTTGTTTTAATGCTTCCTTTAATTTCTTCTGCTTCTTTGTTTCTATGTTTGTACGTAATTTAGTGTTGTTTTAAATGTGCATATATTATCTGTGAAGAGTGGCAAAGACAGGGCCAGCGAGACCAAAAATCCGAGTAATAAAGTGTTTAGGGTTTTATAGTTTGAAATTTGTCTCTTTGTCTGTCTCTTCCGTCTTTCACCCATTCCATCCATCTTTCTTTTTCTTCCCTTCCCCTCGCTGCCTCTCTCCTTTCTAGTTTAAAGGTTATCGTACACAACATGGACAGCAAAACGTTTTTACAAACATAAAAAGGTCAGGTTGACTTACAACATCAACACTGAGGTCACGACGATACATGGATGACAGCTGGGATGACTGTCTCTGTCTCCATTCTTTGCACTCTCTATTCACATTGCCATTGCCATGTGAAACATACAGGCGCCACATGACACAGACACTCACATGACATTCATTGACACCACTGAACTATAAACACTGTTTTCTCCAGCAATGTTGATTCATTCTTCAAACTACTGCTTGTATGAATTCCAGTTCTGCTGTAAGTGAAATGCCAAAGGCTGACAGTCACAAGGTGCCTTTATGTAAACAGATAATTATGTTCAAATTAGTACACTTTGATGTTTGCACATTAATTTGTGTTTTCACAATGGTGGTGTTTCAGACATGTAATAATAATAATAATAATTAATAATAATTACAATATATATATAGCGCAAAATCTTGATAAAATCAAATCTAAGCGCTGAAACAGTCACACACACACGCACGCACACACACGCACGCACACACACACACACACACACACACACGCGCACACACGCGCGCGCATGGCTATAAATGGGGAGAAAGAATAAAAGCAATGGAAATTATAGAGAGCATATTATATACAATTATATATTACAATGTGATTCCCCTCCGAGTGGAGACAGGCTGCAGAGGGGATTGAGTGAGGTCAGGATTTTATGCAGAGGAGAAAAGGTGAGTTTTGAGAGCGGACTTGAAGGAGACAAAAGTAGGATGCTGACGGACTGAGAGAGGAAGTTTGTTCCAGGAGAGCGGACCAGAAACAGAAGGCTCGTGGACCATAGATATTGAGCTTAGTGCACGGAAAGCGAAAAGTCAGAGGATCGGAAGCAGAGCGGAGGGAACGTGAGGGAACATAGATCTCAACAAAGTACATCTATATGCAAAAGAAACTGTAACGTCTGGAGATGTGCAGACA
This sequence comes from Monoplex corrugatus, assembly GCA_030674185.1. Taxonomy (NCBI): domain Eukaryota; kingdom Metazoa; phylum Mollusca; class Gastropoda; order Littorinimorpha; family Ranellidae; genus Monoplex; species Monoplex corrugatus. The sequence goes on along the minus strand of CM060315.1, from coordinate 4,572,799 downwards.
TGTGGAGATCACAAATCGTTCTTGCACAGCACCAGTCTCCATTAACCCTTTGACTCCCGCATCCTGTCCACCAGCATCCTGTATTGTCAACCATGCTATCAAAACAAAAACTTGACACTTAAATTCCCTCGCCTTGTTCAGGCAATTCCATATATGCTTTCTCTATATATATTAACAATTGCCTTACAGATTCCGTGAGCCTTTGCAAGATTGGATAAATTGCTAAGCTGACACTACGAGAATGAACAGGAATTAGGATGGGCAAAGAACAGGCCGACGTTTTTGAAGGACTAGATAGACACTACTGGAATGATCAAACTATTGGGATGACAAAAAATAAGCCAGTTTGTGCTGAAGTACTAGGCAAACACTATCAGAACGATCAAACTATCAGGATGGGCAGTGAAAAGAGGATAGGCAGAGAACAACCATGTTTGTTTCTCTACTTAGAAGTCACACGCACAACAACGAGGAAGGAGAGAGAGAAATAGAAACCACAAAGTACGCTAGCAATAACTTTCAAAAGCAGTCCACACATAGCATTACAATTCAGTAGTTTCTTTAATTAAACATATTCAACTGAAAGCATAGTCATTCATCCTTT
>CM060315.1:4559695-4562195 GCA_030674185.1 Monoplex corrugatus | reverse complement strand
CTCTCTGTGTCTATGTCTCTGTCTCTCTCTCTGTCTCTCTGTCTCTATCTCTGTCTGTATGTCTGTCTGTCTCTTTCTCTCTCTCTGTCTCTGTCTCTCTCTGTGTCTCTGTCTATGTCTCTGTCTGTCTGTATGTCTGTCTCTCTCTCTCTGTCTCTCTCTGTGTCTATGTCTCTGTCTCTCTCTCTGTCTCTGTCTCTGTCTCTCTCTCTGTCTCTGTCTCTATCTCTGTCTGTCTGTATGTCTGTCTCTCTCTCTTTCTCTCTCTCTCTCTCCCTCTCTCTCTCTCTCCTCTCTTCGTTGTCTCTTTCCATCTCCTTCTTTCTTCACGTCTTGTTTATCCTTCGTTCATATCTCTTCCTGTGTCCCTGTTCTCTCAGCCCTCTGTCCATATTATCTCCCTCTTCTCTCCCCATCTTTCTCTCCCCCACCGTCCTTCTTTCCATTTCCTCCCTCCTTCCCTCTTACTTTGAAGCACTTAGCTCAAAGTATGAAAAACAACCGTTGGCATTGATACACAGGTCAGGGTGACATAGCAGTGTCAACACCGACATGTCACCACGTGACATGGCAGGAAGACAAACACTGTGAGCGTGTTGTCACCGTCACCTGCACTCAGCGTCCTGAGTTCCTCGTCATGTAAACTACAGACTACAGACTGGCGCCACTCTGCCTGCAACACCACAGTCATCCAGCATCTTTTTTGTTTTCAAGACCTTGCCAGCGCTTAGGGTTTTGCGCAGGCTTAGGGAGTCTGCCAGAGAACTGCTTGGCGAGTGAGTGAGTTGAGTTAGTTTTAAAGTCCTACCACTCGCAGAGTATATGAAGACTAGCGAAAACATTTTTTTGAAGAAGCCTTAAAATATTTTTTGTGCATTGCGAGAAGAAACCGATGCTTTTTTTTCGGTTCTCTGATCCACCCTGGATGGCAATCGAATGGGTGAATGAATATTAAATGTGAACTGCTGGCAGATTTGGGTGGAGCATTTATGGAATTGTCTGAGTGCGATGAAACCCTCTTGAACAAACTCCAAACTCCCAAAACTCCAGCATCGCCACTGAACTCAAAACGTTGTTTCTCCGCCAGCATTGTTGGTTGTCGTTATGGTGATTTCAACATCTGCATGAGTTCCAGTGTCGCTGTGTGTCTGTGGATATCAAAGGTTTGCAGGGGATGGATGCCTGTGTTGATAGAACCCTTGACACAAGATTTTACTAGGAAGCCAGATGCTTCAATCATACTCTGTCTGGCCTATCTGCTGGGGGGGGGGGGGAAACCAGATTTGATTGCCCATACATATGTATGTATCTGAGAGCAGATTTATATATGTGTATGTGTCTCAGTGTGTATAAACATACTGTCACTTTAAATTCTAAAACCTCCCTGGCTCGCTACGCTTGCTCGGGAACTTTGAATACATGATTTCAATAAATAGTGTTGTGAGTCAGACTTTTCGTTATTTATTTATTTACTTTATATATATGTTCGTTTTTTCAAGGTAAGATGCACACATATATACATGAAACCAGATTATTCCAGTGGTAGGCTGATAAAATACCAGTATAAAACATAGACTAGGTAAAACATAGTCTACATGTAGGTAGGGCCTCAGGACCTGACCAGCTTATGGGTTTATGTGCAGGCTTAAGGTTTGTGCCATGATCACCATACACATGGCACCAGTTACGTTAGTGCATATGGAATTCGTTCCGAGCGGGTTAACAACATCTTGAGAAACTGAAACTGAAACTTACTGTCTTGAGTTCAATCCCTGCCCAGGCCATAAACACTGACCTGATCCCTTCTCTCACACAGGACACAGCAGCAGGGAAGTTTCAGTCTTTTTCTCCTTATTTTTGTATCTGGTGTTTGTTTGTTTGTTTGTGATCTTACGCTTGACAAAGGCTAGTTGGCCGAAAATGTGCGCCTGTTTTGTCTTGTTGTATTAAACACGCGTTCTTATTCTTTTTTCATGTTGTTTTGTTCTGGTTCCTGTTTGCTTGAATGCGGGCAGTCACACTAGTTTTGATTTTGACTGAGGTTGCTTGCCGTCAGAGTGGTTGGATTGGTGTGCTGACATAAAGCAGTATGTTTCCGCAAACACGTATGAACCCGGAAGTGTCTCCTTATATGCGCACAAAAGTGCGCTGTTTCCACGCAAACAGAAACTGCATTCTCTAACTGGCACCACTTTGAGACTGTCGCAGACAATGACAGTTCCACCTGTACCAACCCGTGTAGGACACCGTGACGTCACATGGCATTTCTCCACGTCAGTCCTCCCAGCTTTCTGATGACCGTCAACCTCTTTCTCCCAGCAGTCCCACAATGGTGTAGACGGATATTTCAAAGACAGAACAATGAAGATGACGCTTTAACCATTCACCCATTCGATTGCCATCCAGGGTGGATCAGAGAATCGAATAAAGCATGGGTTTCTCACAATGCACAAACATTTTTTAAGGCTTCTTCAAACAATTTTTTCGCTAGTCCTCATAT
>CM060315.1:4552195-4554695 GCA_030674185.1 Monoplex corrugatus | reverse complement strand
CACATATACACACCCCCCCACACACACACAGACAACACACACAGACACACACACATATACACACATACACACAGACATAGACACATACACACACAGAGAAATACACACACACATACACACACACACACAGACACAGACACACACACACACACACACACACACACACACACACACACACACACACACACACACACACACACACACACACACACGTCTAGAAATGACCGAGCCAATGCCTGTACAGATTCTGCAAATGAGCGCAGGTGGAGACCACCAAGACTTTATAACCCTTAGATTCCCGCACCCTGTCCACCAGCATCGTGCTTTATCAACCATGCTAGCAAAGAAAAAAAGAAAGAAAAAAGAAAGAAAGAAAGAAAAAAGAAAGAAAGAAAGAAAAGAAAACTTAACCCTTTGACTCCCTCACCTGTCTACCAACATCCTGCATTATCAACCATGCTAGCAAAGCAAAAAACGTGGCTCTGACTCCATCAGGAAGCTGGTGTATATATATGGTGAATGAGTCAACAGGTTACGTTTTTGCAGTTAGATAGGGTTAGGGAGTCAAAGGGTTAAGTTTTTGCAGTTAGATAGGGTGAGGGAGTCAACGTGTAGAGTTTTTTGCAGTTACCTAGTGTGAGGGAGTCAAAGGGTTAAGTTTATGCAGTTAGATAGGGTGAGGGAGTCAAAGGGTTAAGTTTTTGCAGTTAGATAGGGTGAGGGAGTCAAAGGGTTACGTTTGTGCAGTTAGATAGGGTAAAGGAGTCAAAGTGTTGAGTTATTGCAGTTAGATAGGGTGCGGTAGTCAAAGGGTTAAGTTTTTGCATTTAGATAGGGTGCAGGAGTCAAAAGGTTAAATGACCCAAGATTGGACTTTCTGGCTTGTACAAATGGCCGCAAGGTATGTCCTATCAGAGCCCACTGTGGGGCGATCCAGTGGAAAACCAAATGGCTCGCTTCTCTTTATCCTTCGGACTGTGAGACAAAGTAGGGCCACCCAACGGTCAGTGGGGGCGGTCAGCTGTGTTGGAATGTGACAGCGGTATCAGATATGGGGGGTACTATAGACCGGTCAGTGCAGTCAACGCATCACGTTAATGAGATGTGTTGGAGATGACGATACGCATTTTGTTTCGAAACTGGACTGAACAAGTTTGACCGAGGCTTCTTCTTGTTGTTTTTCTTGTTCTTGTTGTTCTTGTTCTTGTTGTTCTTTTTCTTCTTGTTCTTCTTCATCTTTTTATTTTTCTTCTCCTTGTTGTTGTTGTTGTTTTCTTCTTCTTCTTCGCATTCTTCTTCTTCTTCTCTTCTTCGCATTCTCTCTTCTTCTTCTTCTTCTTCTTCGCATTCTTCTTCTTCTTCTTCTTCTTCTTCTTCGCATTCTTCTTCTTTTCTTCTTCTTCGCATTCTCTTCTTCTTCGCATTCTTTTCTTCTCTTCTTCGCATTCTTCTTCTTCTTCTCTTCGTTCTTCTTCTCTCTCTTCGCTTCTTCTTCTCTTCTTGTTCTTCTTCTTCTTCTTCTTCGCATTCATTCTTCTTCTTCTTCTTCCTTCTCTTCTTCTTCTTCTTCGCATTCTTCTTCTTCTTCTTCTTCGCATTCTTCTTCTTCTTCTTCTTCTTCTTTCTTCTTCTTTTCGCATTCTCTTCTTCTCTTCTTCTTCTTCTTCTTCTTCTTCCATTCTTCTTCTTCTTCTTTTCCTCTTCTTCTTCTTCTTCTTCTTCTTTTCGCATTCTTCTTCTTCTTCTTCTTCTTCGCATTCTTCTTCTTCTTCTTCTTCGCATTCTTCTTCTTCTTCTTCTTCGCATTCTCTTTTCTTCTTCTTCGCATTCTTCTTCTTCTTCTTCTTCGCATTTCTTCTTCTTCTTCTTTCTTCTTCTTCTTCTTGCATTCTTCTTCTTCTTCTTCTTCTTCTTCTTTCGCATTCTTCTTCTTCTTCTTCTTTCGCATTCTTCTTCTTCTTCTTCTTCGCATTCTTCTTCTTCTTCTTCTTCGCATTCTTCTTCTTCTTCTTCTTCTTCTTCTTCTTCTTCCTTCTTCTTCTTCTCTCTTCTTCTTTCTTCGCATTTCTTCTTCTTCTTCTTCTTCGCTTCTTCTTCTTCTTCTTCTTCTTCTTCTTCTTCTTCTTCTTCTTCTTCTTCTTCTTCTTCTTCTTCTTCTTCTTCTTCTTCTTCTTCTTCTTCTTCTTCTTCTTCTTCTTCTTCTTCTTCTTCTTCGCATTCTTCTTCTTCTTCTTCGCATTCTTCTTCTTCGCATTCTTCTTCTTCGCATTTTTCTTCTTCTTCTTCGCATTCTTCTTCTTCGCATTCTTCTTCTTCTTTTTCGCATTCTTCTTCTTCGCATTCTTCTTCGCATTCGTTCACTTTCTTCTTCTTGTTGTTGTTGTTGTTCTTGTTCTTCTTGTTCTTGTTCTTGTTGTTCTTGTTCTTGTTGTTCTTGTTCTTGTTGTTCTTGTTCTTGTTGTTCTTGTTCTTGTTGTTCTTGTTCTTGTTGTTCTTGTTC
>CM060315.1:4544695-4547195 GCA_030674185.1 Monoplex corrugatus | reverse complement strand
AAGAAGAAGAAGAAGAAAAGAAGAAGAAGAAGAAGACAGAAAAGAAAGAACAAGAACAAGAAAAGAAGAAGAACAAGAACAAGAAGAAGAAGAAGAACAAGAAGAAACAAGAAGAAAAGAACAAGAAGAAAAAGAACAAGAGAAGAACAGGAAGAACAAGAAATAGAAGAAGAAGTAGAAAAAGAGCAAGAAAGAAAGAAAAATAAAGAAGAATGAAGATGAAATCTTGAGCCATATGTGTTTGCATTGAATGAAAACCCGAAGCCATTGAAACAGAACAAGAGGCGGAATGTTTTGCCCAATCGACCTTCGTCAAGAGTACGCAAATGTAATATCAAAAAGTCACTGATTGTTGTTTTTGTTCTGAATCTGGTGACTTTGTTTCTTTGTTGTATTTAGTGCACGCTTGACAAAGACTAAGTTTTCGTATGACGACGTCATGATTTCTGTTGTAGCTTCATTTTTGTCTTGTGTCTGTATTTCAGCTCTGTTCAACGTAACATTATGAAAGTTGACAAACTTTTTTTTCCTTTAAGTTTAGGTCTTTTGACTCTTTGTCGTCTTTGTATACGCGTGACAAAGGCCAGTGGTCCGAAAAATTACGCCTGTCTTGTTTTGTTGTATTAACGACACGTTTTTATTATATGTGACCTCCCACCACGAAATCAGTCTTAACTAGCAGTCAGTCGAACAGCACTAGGAGCTGACAAGGTGACTGAGGGTCTATCTGGGGATGTTTTGATTTTTCTTAAAATTGATTTCTGTAGACTATAATCTATCCCCCACAAATATTTTTTTCTGAAAAAATATTACTAATCAATTTAAATCGATATTTTAATGCACTGATCGCAGCTGAAAGAACGCAATTTCCTACCAAAAGTACCTATTTTTGTCTCTTATTATGAACCGTAACCTGTACAGTACCCGCACATGTATATATGATGGAAAGCTCTTTGGTGCACCTTTCAGATAATGACAGCGAAAATTAGAAACAAACGGGTCAAAGCCACCAAATAAAGAACTTTAAAGGAAAATGTGTAGGAGAGCACACAAAAACTTTAGAGGCCGTTTTTCAAAATGGCCGTCATACAACTTAATGACTTTAAACATACATAACTTCTACATTTTTTTGAGTACAAGCTTTATTCAAGTACCAAAATAATCAGCAGAATGTACACCTTCCAGTGATATGTATATCTCAAAATGCCCAAAATGCTAGTTAAGACTGATTTCGTGGTGGCAGGTCACATATTTCTGGGTGTTTATGGTCCAAAAGCCAGTTAGCAAACATGTACGCATACTTTGTTTCTTTGATCAAATATGAGTTCTGTTTCTGTTTTCAGGTGTTTCTTGTTTCTTAAATTATTTGCATTTGTATGTCGTGATTCTTCCACTGGATATGCATCAAATTGCGAATTAATTTGTCTTGTTTCCTCTGCAGTTTTGGTTCAGTTGTTGTTGTTGTTGTTGTGTTGTTGTTGTTGTTGTTGTTGTTGTTTTTGTTGTTGTTTTGTTGTTGTTGTTGTTGTTTTCAGATGATGTGTATTTTACCTTCAATATAGTATTCGTAAAAGTCTCGTTGGCTTGTTGACGTTTGCAAAGATACTATTTTCTGTTCATTCAAACAAACAAACAAACAAACAACAACAAACAAACAAACAAACTGAACTGACTGACTGACTGACTGACTAACTAACTAACTGACTGACTGACTGAGTGACTAACTAACTGAACTATGACTGACTGACTGACAAGACTGACTGACTGACTGACTAACTAACTGACTGACTGACTGACTGACTGACTAACTAACTAACTAACTGACTGACTGACTGACTAACTAACTAACTAACTGACTGACTGACTAACTAACTAACTAACTAACTGACTGACTGACTGACTGACTAACTATCTATCTAATAACTAACTAACTAACTACTGACTGACTGACTGACTGACTGAACTGACTGACTGACTGACTGACTAACTAACTAATAACTGACCAACTGACCAACTGACCAACTGGCTAACTAACTAACTAACTAAATAACTAACTAACTAACTAACTAACTAACTAACTAACTAACTTACTAACTAAACGATGTAACTGATGTTTTGTTTGTACTTTATTGTATAGAAATTTACTTTCTCACGATCGTGTTCATAACACTTGTTTTTTTGTGTGAGTGTGGGTGTGAGATCCGGAAAAGGCGGTTAAGTAGAAATTCGTTACACTTACTCATTATTTCTGCCATTGTGCTCACAGAGTTGCCTCTCTTTACAGTAAAGGCTACATGCAAAAACGGACTTAATTTCTTGTATCAATTACAATTACAATATTTATATAGCGCAAAATCTTGATAAAGTCAAATCTAAGCGCTGAACAGACACACACGCACGCATGCACACACATGCACGCACACACACACAACACACACACACCCCACACACACCACCACACACACACACACACACACACACACACACACACACACACTCA
>CM060315.1:4532195-4539695 GCA_030674185.1 Monoplex corrugatus | reverse complement strand
TGTTGATCTCAAGCATATACATGTATGCTGTTTATAAGAGAAAGAGATCCACATACCAGGCAGATAGACAGGCAGACTGACAGACATAGAGACAGATCTGAAGACAGACACACATGCCTAAAGACAGACAGACAAAGAGAGCTCCAGATAGATGAAGTGGAGTTTAGAGTATGAAAGAACATCCCGATAGACGCATAAAATGTGGAGTATAAAAAGACAGCCAGAATGACGAATAGACTTTGGAAGTTTGTTAAAACAAAACAAAGCAAACAAAGAACAACAACAAACAGGATTCATTGCAGTCGGACAATTCCAAGACGCATTTCATCAAAATCTGCAAGAAATTATAAGACAGACTCCTTGGGCCTGCACGAAATCATCTGCGCTTCAAAGTCTTGAAATGAGTAAGTGACAGGAGAGGGGAGAGGGGGGAGGGGAGCTATGGAACACTAAGCTGACATCACCAGAATGATTGAAGCAACGAGACAGGCAGCCAGTAGGTCAGTTTGTAATTATAATAATTACAATATTTATATAGCGCAAAACCTTGATAAAATCAAATCTAAGCGCTGAAGCAGACACACACGCAAGCACGCACGCACGCACGCACGCACACACACGCACGCACACACACACACACACACACACACACACACACACACGCATGGCTATAAATGGGGAGAAAGAATAAAAGCAATAAAAGCAAGAATAAAACCAATGGAAAATTATAGAGAGCATAGCATATACAATTATATATTATAACCATGTGATTCCCTCCGAGCGGAGACAGGCTGCAGAGGGGGGGGGGGGGGGTTGAGTGAGGTTAGGATTTTATGCGGAGGAGAAAAGGTGAGTTTTGAGAGCGGACTTGAAGGAGACAAAAGTAGGTTGCTGACGGACTGAGAGAGGAAGTTTGTTCCAGGAGAGTGGACCAGAAACAGAGAAGGCTCGTGGACCATAGGTATTGAGCTTAGTGCGTGGAAAGCGAAAAGTCAGAGGATCGGAGGCAGAGCGGAGGGTACGTGAGGGAAGATAGATCTCAAGTAGGCTTGACAGGTAATCGGGGGCTGCGTTATTGAGGCTTTTGTAGCACATGGTGTCTAGTTTGTACTGTATGCGCTTTGATACAGGGAGCCAGTGAAGTTGTGCCAGGAGAGGAGATATGTGGTCAGCTTTTTTCTTTTTGAGTACAAGGCGTGCAGCATTGTTTTGAATGCGCTGTAGGATGTGAATGGTGGAGGCAGGAAGACCAGACAGGAGTGAATTGCAATAGTCAATGCGAGACATTATGAAGGAGAGAACGAGTTTTGCAGTTGTTTCGACAGAGAGATACTTCCTGATCAGCCTTATACGATGGAGATGATAGTAGCAGGATCTGGCAGTTTGAGAAACAAAGTTGTTCATGGAGAGGGTAGAGTCAATGCAGACACCAAGGTTTTTAGCTGAATCAGAAATTGGGACTGATGTGTTACATAATGGGAGAGAAAGAGGAGGCAGCTGAGAAAGTTTCTGACGGGTGCCAATGAGGATAGCTTCTGTTTTGTCGTCATTAAGCTGAAGTTGCATAGGTTGGGATTGAACTCGAGACATCAGATCTTAAGTCCGCGGCTGTACAGAGCTAATCAGAAAACAAACAAACAAACAAACAAACAAACAAACAAACAAACAAACAAACAAACAAACAAACAAACAAACAAACAATTGTGGCCGCCGGAGGATCGAACTCACAACCTAGGCGTTGTGAGCATGGCATTTTGACCAGCTCAGATATCAGGGCCAGTGGGGGGGGGGGGGGGGGGTCTAGGGGGGGGGGCTAGGAGATTAAAAAACACACAAACAAATATCTAAGTTCTGTTGTTCAGAGGCGAAACAACTGCAAATAAAACTCATACTTCTACAATGACATTTTCTATAAGCTACACAGAGTGAGGAAGACAACTACACTAAATCAATAGGTAGACAGACAGACAGACAGACAGACAGATTGACAGACAGACAGACAGACAGACAGACAGACAGACAAACAGACAGGTCTTTCAGAAGCAGGGACTACATGACTCAAGTCACCAGCTACCTGTGGATCTGGCGTGAGCCAGGTGAAGACAGGTAGTTCCGACCACCAGCACCAGGAGAAGCAGGTTCTGCGAGCACCGTTCCATGGTTCCTCCTTCACGGCTGTCTAACCGATTCTGCAGGTAACCGCTGTCTCTGTCTGTCTCTTCCAAATAAGCGGTTATGACGTCACGGTTTAGTTCACTTTCACTCGAAGACAAAATTCAGTCGACTTACTGCAGTTTTTCTGTAGAAAGACGATTCTCCTGACTCAACAAACAAGACTTTCTGGATGTCAGTGTTGTTTTGTTGTTAGTGATTATTTTTACCTTATATTGTCAGAAAGAACGGTAAAGTTTCTGATAAAACGAACTGTCGATTTGGCAAAACATTGTTTTGATAATTGATCTTTTTTGTTTTTCTTAAAACAAGAAATTTATTTTCTGTCTCTTTTTTTCATTTAGTGTATAAATGAGAAAAGCAGTCAGTGTTCGTGTGTTTATTTTGTTGTACTAATCACGAAATAAAAATTCCACAACCTCAACCATCTATTTAAAATCAAAATCAGCAAGTTTCCAAGTAAATAAATTAGTTCGGAATAAAGCACCTGTTGATGATGAACTCTCACTTACTTACAAAACAAATTGTTGGTTTATTGTGTGAGCTTGATCACTGTCAAATCACAATCAGACAGAAAAAAAATAATCAGCAAAATATCCCATAGACTCCAATCAGTCCCAACAACAATCAGAGTAAAACGCTAAGTGCCAGAAATCAGTCCCCGGATTCTGTGCACAATTTTCTCCACAGAGCTCGTTAGAAAACGTTACGTGAACGCCGCGGCGGCGGCGGGAACAAAACTAAAACAAAAAACAAAAAACAACAAAAAAAAGTAGTATATCCTGTCAGGCAAGAGGGCTGAAGTCTGGCATCAACTGGAAGCAAAACAAGGCTTGAGAGAGACAGCGATGCCCACGTACGGCAGGCAGGAGCAAGCTGAAGCAGTGTGAGTAAGGATTTCATGAATGAACAGTTCACACGAGAGCCGACCAACACTGCAACTCTTGTAGTGTCGCTAACTCGCTGGCCGTGGGCAGACGTAGAAGGACGAAGAGGGAGAGAGGGAGGGAGGGAGGGAGGGAAAGAGGGAGGCTGGAAGATGTAGAGATTGTGTGTGTGAGAGAGAGAGAGAGAGAGAGAAAAAAGAGAGAGAGAGAGAGCAAAGAGAGAGAGAGACAGAGAGAAAGAAACAGAGAGAGAGAGAGAAAAAGAGAGAGACAGAGAGAAAGAGAGAGACAGGGAGATGGAGAGAGAGAAAGAGAGAGTGAGAAAGAGAGAGAAAGACAGGGCGAGAGAGAAGAGCGTGAGAGAGAGTGAAAGAAAGAGAGACAGAGATGGAGAGACAGAGAGAGAGAGAAAGAGAGAGAGAGCTAGACAGACAGACATTCACACAGACAGACAGACAGACAGACAGAGACTGAGAGAAAGAGCGAATGACAGCTACAGAAACAGAGAGTGAGAAAGAGAGAGAAAGACAGAAAGACAGGCAGAGAGAGAGAGAGAGAGAGAGAGAGAGAGAGAGAGAGAGAGAGACAGAGACAGACACAGAGACAGAGACAGAGACAGAGACAGAGACAGAGACAGAGAGAGAGAGAGAGAGAGAGAGACAGACAGACAGAGAGAGAGAGAGAGAGAGAGACAGAGACAGAGACAGAGACAGAGACCGACAGACAGACAGACAAACAGAGACAGAGACAGAAACAGAGAGAGAGAGAGAGGAGATGGAGAAACAGGGAAGAAGGGGGATGGCAAGAAGTGGTGGTGATGGTGGTGGTGGTGGGGCTGTGAAGGGGCGGGGGGCGGGTGATGGTGATGGTGGTAGTGGTAAGAGGACGTCTCTTAGAGAACAGAAGAAAGGTTTGGCTGCTAAAGGAAGTGCGAGGGTCGGTTTCCTCTTCAGCTTGTTGCTTTCATCCTAAAGTCACATGGTAAAAAATATTCTGTGGCCACCTCCATACCTCTCTCTGCCTGCTGCCTTCTCTGATACCACGCTGAAGGAATGATATAGCCAACAGGTTTCTGAAAAATATTAAACCTAGCTGGTCCATAAAATTAACAAAAACCTAACAGGTTCATAAAAATATCAAACCTAGCAGGTTCATAAAAATATCAACCTAGCAGGTTGATGAAAAATACCAAACCTAGCAGGTTCATAAAACGAATAAATCTAGCAGGTTCATAAAACGAATAAATCTAGCAGGTTCATAAAACGAATAAATCTAGCAGGTTCATAAAACGAATAAATCTAGCAGGTTCATAAAACGAATAAATCTAGCAGGTTCATAAAACGAATAAATCTAGCTGGTTCATAAAACGAATAAATCTAGCAGGTTCATAAAACGAATAAATCTAGAGGTTCTAAACGAATAATCTAGCGGTTCATAAAACGAATAAATCTAGCAGGTTCATAAAACAAATAAATCTAGCAGGTTCATAAAACGAATAAATCTAGCAGGTTCATAAAACGAATATATCTAGCAGGTTTATAAAAGATATCAAACCTAGCAGGTTTAGCAGATTCATAATGATATAGCTAACTGGTTCGTAAACCTGACAGGTTCTTAAAACTAATAAATCTGATTTTATTTTCGTGTTTTTCTGGTTCCCGTTTGCTTGAACGCGGGCGGTCGCACGTGTTTTGAAATATTAACGCTGACAGGTTCACAAAAAATATCACACCGATCAGGTTCATAATATTATCAAACTAAGAGGTTTATCAAAATATCTAAGCTAATATGTTTATAGAAATATTAAATTTAAGCATCGTTAACCCTTTGACTTCCCCACCGTATCCACCAACTGCAAAAACTTAACCTCGTGGATAGGGTGAGGGAGTCAAAGGGTTACGTTTTTGCTTTGCTAGCATGGTTGACAATGCAGGATGCTGGTGGACAGGTGAGGGAGTCAAAGGGTTACGTCTTTGCTTTGCTGGCATGGTTGACATGCAGGATTGTGTGACAGGGCGGGAGTCATAGATAAGTTTTTGCTTTGATAGCATATTCACAATGCAGTGGACAGGGTGCGGGAGTCAAAGGGTTAATTTCAAATGGAGCGACGTACTATGTATTTCATAGCTAATCTATTATTTTTAAAAAATCCAACCTAAGTGGCAATAATGAAGTGAAATGATATAAATGTACAGTGAAAATTAAAGCCAACCTCTTTATTAAAAACACCAAAAGCAAGTGTTTTTAAAACCAACACAAATCACGTATGAAGAATTTTATAACCAGCTAGTTCATAAAACATATCAAAACTTAAGTGTCGTTAAGATAAAATCGAATGACAAACTGAAGAAATGTTTCAGTTAATAGGTTTCTGAACAAACGAACAAACAAACAAACAAAAAAAACAAACAAACAAAAACAAAACAAACAGACAGACAAACAGACACACAGACACACAGACAGACAAACAAATAAACAAAAACACCCCTCCCCCCCTCCCCCCAGCCATGCACAGAGGACAAGGACATCTATTTGTGATATTGACATAAGCACGCGAATTTGCTTTTTAAAAAAAATCTGCCTTCACCCAGGAGGGCTCAGACTATTACATAGAGAAAGAGAAAAAGACAGAGAAGAGAGAGAAGAAAAGAGAAGAGAGAGGAGAGAGAGGGGAGAGGGGGAGAGAAGAAAGAGAGAGAGAGAGACAAACAGAGAGACAGAGAGAGGGAGAGAGAGAGAAGGAGGAGAGAGGGGGAGAGAGAGGCATGGAGAGAGGAGAGAGAGAGAGAGAGAGAAGGAGAGAGAGAGGGGGGAGAGAGAGGCATGGAGAGAGAGAGACAGAGAGAGAGGAGAGAGAAGGAAGGAGAGAGAGGGGAGAGAAAGAGGCATGGAGAGAGAGAGAGGAGAGAGAGAGAGACAGACAGACAGACAGACACAGACAGACAGACATAGACAGAGAGAGGGAGACAGAGGGAGGAGAGAGAGAGAGAGAGAGAGAGAGAGAGAGAGAGAGAAAGACAGACAGACAGACAGACAGACAGACAGAGAACAGAGAGAGGGCAGAGAAAGAGGGAGACGAGAGGCAGAGGGAGAGAGAGAGAGAAAGAGAGACAGAGAGAGAGAGAGGGAGAGAGAGAGAAAAGAGAGAAGAGAAGGAGGAGAGAGAGAGAGAGAGAGATAGAGAGAGAGAGAGAGAGAGAGAGAGAGAAATACGATCGGCCGACGACAGACAGACAGACTGACAGACTGACATACATACATACATACATACAGACAGACATGACGAGACAGACAGAACAGAAGCAGAAACACAGAGAGAGAGGAGAGACAGAGAGGCAGACAGAAACAAAGAGAGAGAGAGGAGAGACTGACAGACAGACAGATTGACAGACAGACAGAGAGGGAATTGGACTGTCAGGGCATCAGACATTCGATACTGGTGTGGGTTGGAAGACAAAAGAAGAAAAAGAAGCAGAAGAAACAGCTTCCACCTTATTTACTTCGTCAATCTGATATCTGCCTTTTCACAGTATCAACATGTCACAGATATAGTTTGCCTGTTTTTGTTTGTTTTTTGTTTTGTTTTGTTTTGTTTTGTTTTGTTTTGTTTTGTTTTCTGTTGGTTCTGTTCATTTTGTTTTGTGTTTTGTTTCGTTTTGTTTTGCTTTGCTCTTTCTCTCTCTCTTTCTCTCTCTCTCTCTCTCATTCTCTCTCCTCTCTCTCTCTCTCTTTCTCTCTCTTTCTCTCTCTCTCTCTCTCTCTCTCTCTCTCTCTCTCGCTCTTCTCTCTCTCTGTCTCTGTCTGTCTGTCTGTCTGTCTCTCACTCCCTATCTCACTCCCTCTCTCACTCCCTCTCTCCCTCTCTCTCTCTCTCTGTCTCTCACACACACACACTCACACACACTCATACATACACACTCTCTCTCTCGTCTGTCTGTCTGTATCTCTGTCTCTTGCTCTCTCTCCGTCTCTGTCTCCCTGTTTCTGTCTCTGTGTCTGTGTCTGTGTCTGTGTCTATCTCTCTCACTCACTCCAAATGCAAGTAGATTTTATTTTTACCATTTTTAATGTACACCAGTATAGATATACAAACATTTTCATCATCATTCTCAGTTTACACCGATAGAGCAGGCCTGTCTGGTGTGTCTGTTTATTTACTAATTCTATCAAACGTACACAAGTATTGTCATGTATGGAGAGCTATAGCGAAGATACCGTCACAAGCTGTGGCCTTTTTCGTCGATGGCGACTGTCGGCAGCGGAAAATTAGTTATCTTAAAACACAGCGACGCTCATGGCTAAAACAACCAATGAGCGATCGGCACGGTTTCTGACAACGACTACAGTAGTAGTATACTGTGGAGTCATCCACCGTGGGGCATTTGCGTCTTTGTCTAGCCTCTATAGCACGCTCGACTCTGTCCTCTTCATAGCTCTTTGC
>CM060315.1:4494695-4514695 GCA_030674185.1 Monoplex corrugatus | reverse complement strand
ACAATGTTGTGGTGTATTGCCTTGCACGATGTTGTGTTGTAATACACTGTGTTGTATTGTATCCTATTGTATTGCATTTGTTGTATTCTACAATGTTGTGGTGTATTGCCTTGCACGATGTTGTGTTGTGTTGTAATACACTGTGTTGTATTGTATCCTATTGTATTGTATTTGTTGTATTCTACAATGTTGTGTTGTGTTGTAATACACTGTGTTGTATTGTATCTTATTGTATTGCATTTGTTGTATTCTACAATGTTGTGTTGTGTTGTAATACACTGTGTTGTATTGCATCTTATTTTATTGCATTTGTTGTATTCTACAATGTTGTGTTGTGTTGTAATACACTGTGTTGTATTGCATCTTATTTTATTGCATTTGTTGTATTCTACAATGTTGTTTTTTGTGTTGTAATACACTGTGTTGTATTGCATCTTATTTTATTGCATTTGTTGTATTCTACAATGTTGTGTTGTGTTGTAATACACTGTGTTGTATTGTATCTTATTTTATTGCATTTGTTGTATTCTACAATGTTGTGTTGTGTTGTAATACACTGTGTTGTATTGTATCTTATTTTATTGCATTTGTTGTATTCTACAATGTTGTGTTGTGTTGTAATACACTGTGTTGTATTGTATCCTATTGTATTGCATTTGTTGTATTCTACAATGTTGTGTTGTGTTGTAATACACTGTGTTGTATTGCATCCCATTGTATTGCATTTGTTGTATTCTACAATGTTGTAGTGTATTGCCTTGCATGGTCATGTGTTGTGTTGTAATACACTGTGTTGTATTGTATCCCATTGTATTGCATTTGTTGTATTCTACAATGTTGTGTTGTATTGTATTGTATTGCATTTGTTGTATTCTACAATGTTGTGTTGTATTGTATACTATTGTATTGCATTTGTTGTATTCTACAATGTTGTGTTGTATTGTATTCTATTGCATTTGTTGTATTCTACAATGTTGTGTTGTATTGTATTGTATTGCATTTGTTGTATTCTACAATGTTGTAATGTATTGCCTTGCACGGTGTTGTGTTGTGTTGTAATACACTGTGTTGTATTGTATCCTATTGTATTGCATTGTATTACGGTGTTGTTGTTATTACTGCTGCTGTGACGTAAGGAACATTTTGGTCCCTTTTTATCCACTGGACGAGGCGGCAGGGAAGTTTTTAGTCCTGTTTTTATTATCCGTTGTTTGGTGTTGTTTGTGGTCTGTTTGTGACCGTGCGTTCGCGCTTGACAAAGGCCGGTTGGCCGAAAATTTGCGCTTGTTTGTCTTGTTGTGTTGAATACGCGCTTACATTGGTTTGCTTGTTCTTCTGGTTCATGACATGTTTGAATGAAATCCTGATCCCCTCTGTGCCTCTCCTGAAAGCTTATCATTCATCATTATGCTCAACGACTGAAAAGCAGAGGACAGCAAAGAACAAATGACACAGCCACACATTATCACCGAACCTTTCTTGTACAACGCCATTTCTCAAAGTAGTTTGGACTCAGATCTGTTTACAGAGACTTTTCAATGGAGCACGGAGAACTCAAACTGTTAGGGCAGCTGGCCATATTTCTTCGTTGAACTTTCTGTGTGAGTATGACTTGACAAAGTTTGAAAGAGAAAGTCAATAGAAAGGAAATGAAACTAAAAGGTTAGTGTACAAACAGATATGAACTCTTGTGCATATATACAGTTATTGATATATCTGACCCAAGAAAGAGCTTGGGTGTTGTTCAAGAGGGAATCACCACACTCGGATAATTCCATACGTGCTCCATCCAAATCTGCCAGCAACTATCTGGCAGCCTCCCTGAGCCTACGCAACCCCCCCAAAAAACAACAACAACAACAACAACACAAAAAAACCACCACCACCACCACCATCACCAACAACAAACAGACAAAAAACAAAACAAAACAAATCAAAACAAAACAAAAAACATCAACAACAACAACAACACAAAAAAATAAAACAAAAAAATAAACTCTGCTCTGGCAATATCTTGTATTGAAAAGGGAGGGGGATGGAGGAGAGAACTCTTGAAATGGAAGGGAAGGGGTGAGGAGAGAACTATGAAACATAAGCTGACACCACCAGAATGATGGCAACATGTACATGGGCACCGAACAGGCCAAAACCAAGGCAGAAAAAGAAAGAGACAAAGAAAAGGAAGAACAAAGAACTAGGTGTTATCGAATAAAAGTCGTAGTTTCTCAAGAATCCGACGTCAGTCTAATCTTTGGGATGGATTGTGCAGACAATATGGGCTATTCTGCCATGGCAATAACACGTCACGATTGCCTTCGTCGTGACGTCAGTAGGGGATGGTTGTTGCTAGGCCCCATAGCTTCAAACCATTGGCTCTGTTGGCTTCACTCAAAGCCTGTCTCTGTTCACTGGCTTCTGACCTCTTTCGGTTTTTACAAAACAGAAGACGGAAAAGGAGTGATTGAAACTGATCTAGGGCTGCTCGATGTCTGTCAGTCTACCTATCTGTCAATCTCTTACTTTTTCTCTGTCACACACATATACACGTACACACGCACTCACAAACACTCATAAACACACGCACGCCTACACGCACGCGCACGTACACACACATACACGTGTGCGTGCAGACGCAATATTTCTCACATCGTTTATTATCTCTTTAAGTGAAAAAAAACCAACAACACATAAAATGAAAGAACGAACAACACATTCACACACAGGTATAAACACACACATAACACACACACACACACACACACACACACACACACACACACACACAGACACACACACATACACACACACACACACACACACACACACACACACACACACACACACACACACACACGCACACACACGCACACATACACACACACGCGCGCGTGCGTAATATCTCTTCGGGTGAAAAAACGTTAAATGAAAGAACTAGCAAACACACACAGACACACAGATACAGACATGGACACAGACATACACACGCACAGACACACACAGAGACACACACAGACACACACAGAGACACATGCAGACACACACAGAGACACACACAGACACACACAGAGACACACACAGACACACACAGAGACACACATAGACACACAGACACAGGAAGATAGACAGATGCACGCACACACAAACACACAGACACACACACACACACACCACAGACACACAGACACACACACACACACACACACACACACACACACACACACACACACACACACACACACTTTGAGGCAGCCGAGATGTGCTTTCTAAGAAGAGTGTTGAGAGTTCCATGGACGGTAAAGAAAACAAACGAGACAGTCTTGATGGAGACAGACACAAAAAGATCATTCATAAGGAAGATTAGGAAATGACTGGCAACATTTATAGGCCATTTTATGAGGAAAGGGGAATTAGAGCACCTGGTCACGACAGGAAAGCTAGAGGGAAAGAGAGCACCAAGTAGATCCAGGGGGAAAATATAGCGGTCTGAAGACAGAGAGGGTGGAAGATAGGCTTGCGGCAACAAGGGATAGATACAATGGAGGGCCATGATCGCAACGCCATGCGGCAGGGCACATGATGATAATGATGGCACACACACACACCCCACCACACACACACACCAACACACACACACACAACACACACAACACACACACACACACGCACGCACACACACACACACACACTCTCTCTCTCTCTCTCTTTCTCGCTCACACTCATAAACAGTCCAGACAGTCATACCACCAGCACCAGCATCACTATCTCTTCTACAAGTGCTGTTAAATCACAGTCATCTTACAGCGGTGACCTTGTTTATTTCTAAGTCTGTTGGGGCCAAAGTCCGCGACATAGAAATTGGTCAACACTCCTACTGTCATTGCTGTGTGAGATATACGTTTGTTGAAAGACAATCTTGATGACGTTCCTTTATCAGGTAAGATATAGACTGTCATCATTTGTTCTTAAATAGCACTATTCTTAAACTCATTTGGATTGTTCTTAAATAGCACTATTCTTAAACTCATTTGGATTGTTTATAAATAGCACTATTCATAAACCCATTTGGATTGTTCTTAAATAGCACTATTCTCAAACTCGTTTGGATTGTTCTTAAATAGTGCTATTCACCAAGGTCATTTGGATTGTTCTTTAATAGCACTATTTTCCAAACGCATTTGGAACCACTGCGCAAAACACATAATCAGACTTTTTAGTGGAGCACGGAGAACTCAAGCTGTTAGGTGAGCTGACCACACTGCACTATGTTGTTGTACAGTCTGTATCTGTTAGGTGAGCTGACCACACTGCACTATGTTGTTGTACAGTCTGTATCTGTTAGGTGAGCTGACCACACTGCTGTGCATCTTATTGTTGTACTACTAGTACTGTATCTTTGGTGGGTGTGCATGTTTGGCGATCTCATGTTTCAATAAGCCAGCCACAGATATGACTTACAGGATCGTTAACGTGCATAATTGATATTCTGCATGGGTACACACACAAAAGGTGGGGGGTAGGGGGTGGGGAGAGGTAGACTCTGGCAGTCTGTGCTCATTTGGACCTAGGAGATCGGAAAAAAAAGAGTGACAGACAGACAGATAGTCAGATGACAGACAGACAGATGTCAAATGGACAAACAGACAGATAGTCAGATGGACAGACAGACAGATAGATGGACAGACAGACAGATAGTCAGATGGACAGACAGACAGATAGTCAGATGGTATAGACAGACAGATAGTCAGATGGACAGACAGACAGATAGTCAGATGGATAGACAGACAGATAGTCAGATGGACAGACAGACAAATAGTCAGATCAGGTGGAGACAGACAGTACAGATAAAGTCAGATGGGACAGACAGACAGATAGTCAGGTGGACAGACAGATAGTTCAGATGGACAGACAGACAGATAGATGGACAGACAGATAGTCAGATGGATAGACAGACAGATAGTCAGATGGACAGACAGACAGACAGTCAGATGGACAGACAGACAGAAAGATCTCCATTCACCCGCCAAGCGGGATTGTTTAGGTGGATCGAACCCAGGGCCTTCCAATTGGAAGTTCACTTTTACCCACTTGACTACCGCGCAAGTTGATGTAAGTTCCAGTGGTTTTCCAAAACGTCAAATGTTATAGCGCATATGGTAACTGTACGATATCAAAAAGTCCCACTAAGTCCAATTCCAGATTCACCATTCCGTTAGGACCTAAAGCACCATGCTGTATTGTCTGGAGGTGTTCTGTAATGACCGTGTTATCTGAACTCTGAGTGCCAGGCATGCCAATGGCGTAACAGATAGTAGGTAAGTGCTGGAAGCTCAGAAGAATGACAAAGCTCACATTGTTGTTTTTGTGTACACTACAGACATATCATCCACAGTCTGTGTCAAAACGCCATCAGAGACCTTGTGTTAAACAAACAAAGGAAACAGTAGGGTGGTCTGTGTGTTAGACGGTAAAACATCACTACGTGTGCTGTTGGGGCAGGGTTTGGAGGGTGGGTCTTGTTCTTCTCCCTGGTACTTTTACCTTCCTAATCCAACAAATGCCTATCAATTAACATCAGAAAGAGAGTCCTTGAATGTTATATAGAACCAATACTGTTGTACGGATGCGAGGCGTGGACAGTCAACAAGCAAAGCCAGAGCAAGATTGAGGCAGCCGAGATGTGGTTTCTCAGAAGAATGTTGAGAATTCCATGGACAGCAAAGAAAACAAAGGAGACAGTCTTGATGGAGGCAGACACAAGTGATCACTGATAAGGAAGATTAGAAAAGACATACATCATTTATAGGCCATTTTATGAGGAAGGGGGATTTGGAGCACCTGGTCACAACGGGAAAGCTGGAGGGAAAGAGAGCACCAGGTAGACCCATGGAGAGAATGCTGGACGGACTTGCAGAGTGGCTGGGGATGAGGAGGGTGGGGGAGATGCTGGGGGCAACGAGTGATAGAGATGGATGGAAGTCCATGGTCGCCAACGCCATGCGGCAGGGCACCTGATGATGATAATGAATCCTTTAGGTCAGCTTTTGACGGCAGTTCCCGCTCTTTTCTATCGCTCCTTTATCTTCTGTGACCCTAGCTTAGCACTAATAGCAAGAAGAGTGACAGAATAGTTCAGACGTTCACCTGCCAATAACTAATCTCGAGGTTCCAGGGTTCGCTCTCTGTAGAGGCCTCGACTTTACTCCTCAGTTTGACCGGAAAATCGAATTGAACGTCTAGTCCTTCGGAAGGGGATGAAAAACGAGTCGGACCCGTATGCCTTCTAGCTGCGCACGCTAAAGATCCCACGGCAGTGAAAAATCGTGAAGAGCAGGGCATTGCCCGGCTGCCTTGGTATAAAACATTGGAGAGATAGGTTGTTTTCCTAGGTCCCTCTCCTTGAAGACCAACTAGCCTTCTTGCCATTTTCAAGTCTTGATTAAAAAAAAGTGAATACGAATATGAATTTGAAGCGAGGGAGAGGGGATGGGCGCCACCCTCGTGATGCTAACCCCGGAAAAAGTGGAGGGCTCTGCCACCTCCTCTTCTACTACCCAGGGTTATGGAACTATCTAGGTAGGACCTCAGGACCTGGCCAGCTCGTGGGTTTATGTGCAGGCTTAAGGCTTGTGCCGTGATCATTCTCGATCTTCTCCATCACATGGCACCTGTGACGTTAGTGTATATGGAATTCATTCCGACCGAGGAGATGTCATCTTGAGAAATTGAAACTGAAATTGAAAACTGAAACTAACAGTGTCAGATATTCATTCACATCTACACAAATGTTTATGAACTGTGCAGTCAGACACAGACATGTATACATGCAGACTAAAAGACATTCTGCTGCTATTTCAAGGTACAGAAACCTTTTCCACAGAAACCATCCCCCCTCCCCGATCTTACCGTTCAACAACACAAGGAAAACCTTTTTCTGAAAAAAATATTTGTAGACTTCTTTTGTTGTCGTAAGGTTTTGGTATTTTCTTTTGACTTTCTTCTAGCGAATGTGTGTTGTTCGTTATGTGTAATGACAAGATTTGAGTCCAATGCACTTTAGAAGGTCAAGTATGTCAGTTTTGCACTGTTGAAGTTGCGCGCGCGTGTGTGTGTGTGTGTGTGTGTGGTGTGTATGTTTGTGTATGTGTGCCTGTGTGTGTAAGCGTGTGTGTGTGTGTGTGTCTGTGTCTGTGTGTATGTGTGTGTGTGTATGTAGGTGTGTGTGTGTGTATGTGTGTATGTATGTGTGTATGTGTTTGTATGTGTGTATGTGTGTACATGTGTTTGTATGCGTGTTTGTATGTGTCTGTATGTGTTATGTGTGTGTATGTTTTATGTGTGTGTATGTGTTATGTGTGTGTAGGGCTGTGTGTGTATGTGTGTGTGTGTGTGTGTGTATGTGTGTCTGTGTGTGTATGTGTGTATGTGTGTTTGTATGTGTATGTGTGTATGAGTGTGTATGTGTTATGTGTGTGTATGTGTTATGAGTGTGTATGTGTTATGTGTGTGTATGTGTTATGTGTGTATGTGTGTATATGTGTGACTCTGTGTGTCTGTATGTGTGCGTCATAGGAGAAAATGGTTTGTTCAGTTCACCAGCCATGACACTGTCCAAACCCATCCTTCATGGTCCCCCGGAAAGGCGGCAGTTGTCGAGGTGGACAGACAGAGACAGACAGACGGACATGTGCCCATTACGCCCTTGACGTGTAGGGCTATAACGACATAGTACAAAGAGTTGGGTGACGTCAGTCAAAGCCTGGACCCCTGACAAGGGGTCACCTCCAACACGGTAGTGACGTCACCACCCCTGACCCAGCCACTCACAGCTGGCACATAGCTAGCATTTATTTATTTCTCTCTCCTCTCTTTTTCTCCTAATCCGTTAATCCTCATTATTTCACTTCGCCTTTTGACTCTGTTTTAGTTTCCACATTTTTCATACTTATTCTGCTTACTAGTGCTTCAAATCGTCCTTCACACACACACACATCGCTTTTTGGATGAAACTGTGAAGCAGTGGTCTGTGTGCGAATGCATTGCTATTTGTGCTTAACGGTGAGCATGCACTGGCATAACTGTCAGATTAGCACTTTTTTGTGATATTATGTATGTGTATGTCTCTTTTTTTTTTAATTGCATGATTTAAATTTATAATGCAGGCTGTTACATTCATTGTGCCCAGAATTTTAGTTGATTTTACTGTAAATATTGAACATCATTTTTGTGGACGTTCATTGTAACAAGATTTTTAGTTTATTTCATTGTATATATGAATATGAATTTGAATATGAATAAAAGTACATACAGGTTAGCTGCAGCAGTAGTAAGAAACTAGCAGGCCTCAGTAGCTCAGTTAGTTGATCGTCGGATTCACACGCTAATGGTTGTGGGTTCGAATCCCGGGGTGCGGTACATTGAAAACTGGCCTTCTCACTGTCCCATCTTAACATCATTGTTGTTCTGGTGGTGTCAGTGTAGGATTAGATAAGTTCCCCCCTTCCACCACTTCCCTGGGATGGTTATCCCCGTCGGCCATATCACCTGAGGTGGGTGTAGACGTAAAAACTGAACCACATCACAAACAATCAATCAATCAATCAATCATCAATCAATCAATCAATCAATCAATCAATCAATCAATCAAACATCAATCAATCAATCAATCAATCAATCAATCAATCAATCAATCAATCAATCAATCAATCAATCAATCAATCAATCAATCAATCATCAATCCATCAATCAAATCATAAAAAATAAACAAACTCTGGAGAGAGTCGGAAAGTAGAATTTCCTCAAAGGAGAAACCCCCGTCAAGCAAGTGTTACGGCCCTTAACTCCTGACACTATAAGGGGGCCGGCCACATCCAGGTCATGACTCCTGGGATGCCCCTCTGCTGTCGCCATTTTTAAATAGAAGTATGTCCACCACCTAGAATAGTACTTGCGCATCCCAGGTGGTCAGGCGTCTTAAGACCAAGACACCCTTGCGATGAATATCTTAACCACTTGTCTATCAGTCACCAGCAACATATGGGATAATTTTAAGCCTTATGAAGTCCAATTTTGTTCCTCCTGGTCCAGATCCAGCTTGAACATTTTCCCTCTGCTTCTGCCATTGCCTTTAGGGTTCTGGTCCTGTCTCTCTCCCAGAAATCGAGAGCTGCTTCATGAGATCATAGGCTGATGTGCCTATCAACCCCATTGCTCCAACCTCTATGGCGAGGGCTTTGGCTTGAAACCAAGATGTCCTCAAGTTGCTGGCTAGACTGGCATAAAGCCAGATGTCCTCAGTTGCTGGCTAGACTGGCATAAAGCCAGATGTCCTCCAGTTGCTGGCTAGACTGGCATAAAGCCAGATGTCCTCAAGTTGCTGGCTAGACTGGCATAAAGCCAGATGTCCTCAAGTTGCTGGCAAAGACTGGCATAAAGCCAGATGTCCTCAAGTTGCTGGCTAGACTGGCATAAAGCCAGATGTCCTCAAGTTGCTGGCTAGACTGGCATAAAGCCAGATGTCCTCAAGTTGCTGGCTACTGGCAAAAGCAGATTCTCAGTTGGCATAAAGCCAGATGTCCTCCAGTTGCTGGCTAGACTGGCATAAAGCCAGATGTCCTCAAAGTTGCTGGCTAGACTGGCATAAAGCCAGATGTCCTCAAGTTGCTGGCTAGACTGGCATAAAGCCAGATGTCCTCAAGTTGCTGGCTAGACTGGCATAAAGCCAGATGTCCTCAAGTTGTTAGCTAGACTGGCATAAAGCCAGATGTCTCAAGTTGCTGGCTAGACTGGCAGAAAGTCAGATATCCTCAAGTTACTGGCATAAAGCCAGATGTCCTCAAGTTACTTGCTAGACTGCATAAAGCCAGATGTCCTTAAGTTACTGCATAAAGCCAGATATCCTCAAGTTACTGGCATAAAGCCAGATGTCCTCAAGTTACTGGCATAAAGCCAGATGTCCTCAAGTTACTGGCATAAAGCCAGATGTCCTCAAGTTACTGGCATAAAGCCAGATGTCCTCAAGTTACTGGCATAAAGCCAGATGTCTTCAAGTTACTTGCTAGACTGGTATAAAGCCAGATGTCCTCAAGTTACTGGCATAAAGCCAGATGTCCTCAAGTTACTAGCATAAAGCCAGATGTCCTCAAGTTACTTACTAGACTGGCATAAAGCCAGATGTTGTCAAGTTGCTGGTGTTGCACTACAGTCTGTCAATAGACAACACAGTGAATACTGAGTTAATATTCCTTTTTGTCTACACCGTATATTTTTTCAAAGCATGCCTCAAAATGGACGTGGTGGTAGAACTTTATTTCCTTTACAATTTCAATACATTAAAAACACATATGAAAGGCTAGCTGCTCCCCAGCGCTATTCTCCAAAGAGCAACTCCCCAGCGCTATTCGCCAAAGAGTAACAGAACAGAGAGAATCAAGTTGTGTTGTAGAGTCCTGTCTCTGTCTCTCTCTGCCTTTGTCTCTGTCTGCCTGGCTCCTCCTCCTTCCCTCCATCTTCAGCTGCCTTTATGCTGGCTCTGAGGCAGGCTATAAAAATGAAACGTGACCACTGGGCATTTCCAGTGAAGGCTGTTAAAAGGAATTCAAAGTTATCAGAATATTCGTGACCCTTATCGGCTGATAGTAACCCCCCCCCCCCCAGCTTTACTTAGACCCGAAACGTGACCACTGGGCATTTCCAGTGAAAGCTGTTAAAATGAATTCATTTACTTAGACCCAGTAATCCACCAGCTTATCACTCACCTGAGGGTCACATCACATACTAACATCAAGGAAGTGGCTGCCTACCATTGCTGTGTAACGCTGGTTAGATTTGCATATTTATGCAAAAATAAACCAGGCTTGCCTTGACCAATAAACGGTCCTGGACCAACTGGTGATGGTTTCTGTCACCACAGGGTGCATGTTCTCAAAAAGAACACCAAGAAAATACTGTATAATCTATGTTCCCCCTCATGACAGAACCATCATACAGATAAAGGCCACCTAAAACCCAAGCTCTATCAACTCACAGAGTAGGTATTTTGACCATAGGCTAAGAACAGACTAACCCCCTTGCAGAAAAATCTACAGGGCTGGAGTCAGGTATGAGACTTGCAGGCTCCTGTTACGAACCATAGTACCATGAAATATAACGCTAATGTTTACGGAGTCATCTGCATCAGACAAGACATGTGCTCACTCATTGCACCAACCTGCTCCCGCAGTTCTTCACGGCAGACTGCAGGAAATAATAATAATGATAATAACAATAATAACATAATAATAATAACAATAATTATAGTAATAATAATAATAAGAAAATAATGATAACATAAAAGTAATAATAATGATAACGATAGTAATAATAATAATAATAATAATAATAATAATAATAATAATAATAATAATAATAATATAAAATAATAATAATAATAATAATAATAATAATAATAATAATAATAATAATAATAATGATGATGTATTGGTGTTCGTCTGTCGTCATCGACAATGACCACGGCTTCATGAAGTTCCTTTGAGTCAGTGTGTCCGGAGGTGACTGATCAATCCGATCCAGGCACAGAAGTAACGATATGATAAGATGATATTACTACTACTACTACTACTAGTACTACTACTACTAGTACTACTACTACTACTACTACTACTACTACTACTACTACTACTATTTACAAGACACCAATTCAAGGATCAAACCAAAGCGCACTCCCATCATTCACCAAAGCAGTCACCAACAACAACCAAATCTCCAGGGCACAAAGTACACACAAACTGGGAAGGGGGAAGACAGGAAGGAAGTAGGGCGAATAAATTGGAGAAAAACGGCCATATCTATTGTCACATGTGGTCGGACCATGTAGACGGCGAAAAAAAAAGGAACAGAAAGCCAGGACCAACTTCAGCATGGCAGATCTGCTGCCTGTTGCCGTGTCCTGAAGTCTGGTACTGACGGCTGTGTGTGCTGCTATATCCCACACCTTCCCATTCCATCCATCACACTGGTCACGGGATTAGACGACGACGATGATGTGGATGATGGTAACGATGTTGATAATGATGATATTGACGATGATAATGTTGACGTTGGTATAGAACGTGCAATAAGTATGCTTTGGTACGGATTGTTTTGAGCTAAATATATGAATACTTCTTCTTCTGATTATCGTCGTCATCATCATCATCATCATCATCATCATCATCATCATCATCATCATCATCATCATCATCATCATCATCATCATCATCATCATATCATCATCATCATCATCATCATCATCATCATCATCATCATCATCATCATTATTATCATTATTATCATTATTATTGTTATATTATTATTATCATTATTTTCATTATTATTATTATTATCATTATTATTATTATCATTATTGTATGGTCGACTATCGTGGTCGATAAAGTCCAACCTGGCATTTTATTTGTGTACCCTCATGTGGGATCTCAGGCCAAAGTCTGATGCACACAGGCAGCCACATACTGGACACTCAATGGAACGCTCTGCAGAGTTGGTTCTGGCCTTTATTGCTGCACGCTTTTCCACTTGGCTGCTTCGTCTTTCATTTTCATAAGCTTCTGTTCCCTCGTGAATAGCTTGCCTCCATTCAGACCTGTTTGTGGCCATGATTTCCCATTGTTTTTCATCAATGTTACATTTCTGGAGGGATTTTTTTCAGGGTGTCTTCGCAGCGAAGCTTTGGCCGTCCTATTATTCAGTTTATGATCTGTTGTTCGTTAGGTCAACTGTATTATACAGCGACATTATAGTCTGTATTTTAATGACGTGGACTCTTAGCACTCATCATCATCATCAGGTGCCCTGCCGCATGGCGTTGGCGATCATGGATTTCCATCTGCCTCTATCTCTCGTTGCCCCCAGCATCTCCCCCACCCTCCTCGTCCCCAGCTAGTCTGCAAGTCCGTCCAGCATTTTCTCCCTGGGTCTACCTGATGCTCTCTTTCCCTCCAGCTTTCCCGTTGTGACCAGGTGCTCCAAATCCCCCTTCCTCATAAAATGGCCTATAAATGTTGCCTGTCTTTTCCTAATCTTCCTTATGAGTGATCTACTTGTGTCTGCCTCCATCAAGACTGTCTCGTTTGTTTTCTTTGCTGTCCACGGAACTCTCAACATTCTTCTTAGAAACCACATCTCGGCTGCCTCAATCTTGTTCTGGCTTTGCTTGCTGACTGTCCACGCCTCGCATCCGTACAACAGTATTGGTTCTACATAACATTCAAGAACTCTCTTCTTGATGTTAATTGACAGGTATTTGTTAGCACTATGTAAGTAAAATTCTTCTTCTTCTTCATCTTCTATTTGTTATTTTTGTTGTTTTTGTTATTGGTAATGCATTTTCACTTTAACAATGTCATTATTGACAGAAATTAATATGACAATAAAACAGACACAAATGGCGGCCAATTCTGACAACAGCGGGATTATGTTCCCACATTTCACCTGTAAGTGTGGGGTCGGAAGTGTGACGTCAGTCTGAAGAAGCGAAGAAGCGGGTGGCTGCTTTCCTTCACCCAGGGGGCACGGGTGGCATTTGGTGTAGACAAAGATACGTACATTTTCCATGAGATAGATGTGTGCCCACACACACACACAGAGTGTACACACATGTGGAAACCCTTGTCAGATTGCAGAGATCATGAAAACCTTGACACATACAAATGTCGGCGGGTTCACTTTTCCCCATCTCTTGTTTATGGACGATAGATTTGTCGTGTGTGTGTGTGGCGTGGTAGTGGTGGTAGCGGTGGTGGTGGTGGTAGTAGTGGTGGTGGCGTTGTGTGTGTGTGTTTGTGTGTGTTTGTTTGTTTGTTTGTGTGTGTGTGTTTGTGTGTGTGTGTGTGTGTGTGTTTGTGTGTGTGTGTGTGTGTGTGTGTGTGTGTTGTGTGGTTGTGTGGTTGTGTTGTGTGTGTGTTTTGTGTGTGTGTGTGTGTGTGTGTCGTGTGTGTTTGTGTGCGTGTTGTTTGTTTGTTTGTTTGCGTGTGTGTGTGTGTGTGTGTGTGTGTGTGTGTGTGTGTGTGTGTGTGTGTGTGTGTGTGTGTGTGTTGTGTGTGTATGTGTGTGTGTGTGCGCGTCCGTGTGTGTGAATATGTGTATGCGTTTGTGTGTTTCTATGTGTATGTGTGCATATGTATGTGTGTGTGTGTGTGTGTGTGTGTGTGTGTGTGTGTGTATGTGTGTGTGTGTGTGTATGTGTGTGTGTGTTTACGTGCGTGTGGTGTGTGTATGTGTGTGTGTTTACGTATGTGTGTGTGTGTTTACGTGTGTGTGGTGTGTGTGTGTGTATGTATGTGTGTGTGTGAGTGTGTATGTGTGTGTGTGGTGTTTATGTGTGTGTGTGTGTGTGCACGCGCGCGCGCTCGCGCGTGAACGTTACAAGAATCAACAAATAGAGGTTGGCTAGTTGCTAGTAACCAGTGTTTTACACACATCACATCCGCTAGACAATAACAAACACAGAAAATAGAAAAAAAAATCTCCATTTTTTATTCAGACAACATCTGTCCAAATATCAGACTGCTATCTTAGTCATTATCTATGGCATAGCTGGAATAGACAGCACAGTCACCAGTAAGATAATCAAAGGTTGTTGAAGGTTAACACGATATAAAACGGGCCGACACAGGCCATGAAAACCTGGACACAAGTCACCTGTTCATCTTTCCATGTCTCCTTCTATCATAATGGCCTGCAGGTGTTTTCTGTTCTCTTAACTTTACTGAACATACTGCTTGCCACGTCCTTCCAATCCAAGCCATGGAAATAGGGTTTTTATCGCAAGATATTAAACAACAGATATATTGATCATATCACCAATGAACAAAGAATCCCAGCCATGGAAATAGTGTTGTTATGGCAAGGTAGTAAACAACAAATACATTGATCATATCACCAATGAACAAAGAATCCCAGCCATAGAAATAGGGTTTTTATCGCAGGGAATAAACAACAGATATATTGATCATATCACCAATGAACAAAGAATCCCAGCCATGGAAATAGGGTTGTTATGGCAAGGTATTAAACAACAGATATATTGATCGTATCACCAATGAACAAAGAATCAGAGCCATTGCAATAGGGTTGTTATGGCAGGGTAGTAAACAACAGATATATTGATCATATCACCAATGAACAAAGAATGAGAGCCACAGAAATAGGGTTGTTATCGCAAGGTAGTAAACAACAGATATATTGATCATATCACCAATGAACAAAGAGTCAGATCCATGGAAATAGGGGTTTTATCGCAAGGTACTAAACAACAAATATATTGATCATATCACCAATGAACAAAGAATCCCAGCCATGGAAATAGTGTTGCTATGGCAAGGTAGTAAACAACAGATATATTGATCATATCACCAATGAACAAAGAATCCCAGCCATGCAAATAGGGTTGTTATGGCAAGGTAGTAAACAACAGATATATTGACCATATCACCAATGAACAAAGAATCCCAGCCATAGAAATAGGGTTTTTATCGCAGGGAATAAACAACAGATATATTGATCATATCACCAATGAACAAAGAATCCCAGCCATGGAAATAGGGTTGTTATGGCAAGGTATTAAACAACAGATATATTGATCGTATCACCAATGAACAAAGAATCAGAGCCATTGCAATAGGGTTGTTATGGCAGGGTAGTAAACAACAAATATATTGATCATATCACCAATGAACAAAGAATCCCAGCCATAGAAATAGGGTTGTTATGGCAAGGTAGTAAACAACAGATACATTGATCATATCACCAATGAACAAAGAATCCCAGACATGGAAATAGTGTTGTTATGGCAAGGTATTAAACAACAGATATATTTTGATCATATCACCAATGAACAAAGAATCCCAGCCATGGAAATAGGGTTGTTATCGCAGGGAATAAACAACAGATATATTGATCATATCACCAATGAACTAAGAATCCCAGCCATGGAAATAGAGTTTTTATCGCAAGGCTTTAAACAACAGATGCACTAATCATGTCATCAATGATCAAGTGCACCAACCATCAATCGGCATAATGGACCATATGAAAACCTGCTGACATCACTTAAGAAAAGACAACTACGTTGGTATGGCCATGTAACAAGATCCAGTGGCCTTGATAAGTCAGTCCTCCAGGGAAATGTTGAGGGCCAGGGAACTGTTGAGGGTCAGGGAACTGTTGAGGCTGGAACTGTTGAGGGCCAGGGAACTGTTGAGGGCCGGGGAACTGTTGAGGGCCGGGGAACTGTTGAGGGTCAGGAAACTGTTGAGGGCGGAACGTGGGGCCGGGGAACTGTCGAGGGCCAGGGAACTGTTGAGGGTCAGGGAACTGTCGAGGGCCGGGGAACTGTCGAGGGAGGGAGACAGAGGAGGAGGAGGCAGAAATGAAAACAAAAACAACGAACGAACCAACCAACCAACCAACCAACCAACCACAACCAACCAACCAACCAACCAACCAACCAATCAACCAATCAACCAACCAACCAACCAACCAACCAACCAACCAATCGACCAACCAACCGACCAACCAACCAACCAACCAAAACAACCAACCAACCAACCAAGCCAACCAATCAACCAACCAACCAACCAAAAAAACCAACAAAACAATAGACTAACAACATTGCGAAATGGACAGAGAAACCAGTTGCAGAGACCCAGGCTTTCGCACACAACCGACAGAGCTGGGGGAATCTGCTGAACAGTTCTTTGATGCTGCGCCCCAATAAGTCTTCAGAGAATAGTTAAGGGAGAATAATAGGAAGATTACATCATTGGCGGCGTGTAGGGCAGAACTGAAGATTCTCCACACCTGTCTGTTGTGGGCCAGCCTCTGTATGGTACCCCAATGTGTTTCTGGCCTTGGTGTGTCCCTGTATTGTACGTCGCCTGGTGTTGATGGGTCTTCCTCTCTTACATCTTCCTTCTAGTTAAGCTAACCTTTGGAATGTACAAAAATAAGTTTTTCTCCTTCAGTATTAAACACTGGGTCATAGATGCTTTTCTCTCTCTCTCTCTCTCTCTCTCTCTCTCTCTCTCTCTCTCTCTCTCTGTCTTCTCTTTCACTTCTCTCTCTCTTTCTCTTTCTATCTCTCTCTCTCCTCTCTCTCTGTCTTTCTCTCTTTCTCTCTGTTTCTCTCTCTGTCTTCGTCGTCTGTCTCTCTCTGTGTCTTCGTCTGTCTCGTCTGTCTGTCTGTCTGTCTCCCTCACAACACATCTCCCAAGCCAACTTCTTAAGATGTAGGACAGATAGATATTCAAGAAGAATTCATAAAAGAATAATATTTACGTCCTGATCTTTTGCGGAAAGATACAGAAGAAGCAGAAGGCTGGCTGAAGCAGACAGACAGAATGCAATGGATGATTCCACAGGAGGACATGAACATCCAGGGGTACAGCACTTGAAGCCTTATCAACAACAATAACAATTTCCAGAACAAGAACAGAAAATGAAAAGACAAAACAGAACATCAGCAAAACAGAAAAAGACAAGATACAGACAGATCAGACCAATGCACACAGAACCAAACAAGACAGAACAAGCACAGACACTAGAACAAAACACAAACAAGAACAAGAACAAGAACCAGAACAAGAACAGAATAAGAACAAGAACAGAACAAGAACGAGAAAACAGAAAAAACAAACAAATAGAAACAAGAACAGAACGAGAACAGAACCAAAACAAGAACAAGAACCAAACCAGAACCAGAAACCAGAACCAAACCAGAACAGAACAGAACAAGAACAAGACCAAGAACCAGAACAGAACAAGAACAGAACAGAACAAGAACAGAACAAGAACAAAGAACAAGAACCAGAACCAGAACCAGAACAGAACAAGAACAAGAACAAGAACAAGAACAAGAACCAGAAACCCAAAACCAGAACCAGAACCAGAACTAGAACAAAACAATAACAAGACAAGACAAGAACCAGAACCAGAACAAACAAGAACAAGAACAACAGAACAAGAACCAAGAACCAGAACCAGAACAAGAACAAGAACAAACAGAAGACCAGAACCAGAACAAGAACAAGAACAGAACAAGAACCAGAACAGAAAAACAGAACAAGAAACCAGAACCAAAACAGAACAAACAAAACCAGAACAAGAACAAGAACCAGAACAAGAACCAGAACCAGAATCAGAAACAGAACCAAAACAAGGACATTAACAAGAACAAGAACCAGAACAAGAAACCAGAACAAGAACCAGAACAAGAACCAGAAGAAAAACCAGAACCAGAAACCAGAACCAGAACCAAAACCAGAACCAAAATAAGAACCAGAACCAGAACCAGAACAAGAACCAGAACCAAAATAAGAACCAGAACCAGAACAAGAACAAGAACCCGAACAAGAACCAGAACCAGAACCAGAACCAGAACCAGAACCAGAACAAGAACAAGAACAAGAACAAGAACCAGAACAAGAACAAGAACCCGGACAAGAACCAGAACCAGAACCAGAACCAGAACCAGAACCAGAACCAGAACCAGAACCAGAACAAGAACCAGAACACACGTTCATATTGGAGGTTAGTGACAGAAGCATATTGATGTATATTCACATCCAGTCCTTGATCATGGAGAGTCTGCACTAATCCAAGAACATCACAACATTCATAAAGAATCTATATTAACTCTTTGACTCTTTTACTCTATCCTCTAACATCCTGCATCGTCATCAGTGATAACAAAGCAAAATCTTAACCCTTTCACTCCCTAGCCCTATATAGGTGTGTTTGTGTGTGTTTTTGTGAGTGTATGTGGGTGAATGATTACAATTGACCTTTACCAAAGTTGTAAAAGTAAAAAGTACATATATATTACATTCTCTATGGCAGATAGGATGCGAGAGTCAAAGGGTTAATTTTTGCAGCTGTTGGATAGGATGCGCTAGTCAAAGGGTTAATACAATGAACTATAAAGTTAATAAAAACATCAAAATGATACAGAACTAGAATATTAATAATGCTGAGAAAGAGAACTGAGAACCAAGAAGAACAGTTATATTGTGGAAGGCCATTTGAGTTGTTATAATAATTATGATGACAGTGAGTGAAGATGATGGTGCTCTTTTTCAAATTCCGTTCGGTCTGGCCATTGCTGTCGCAATCTTGAAGCGTGTTTTTGCTGTTCTGCTGCTGTCTTGAAAGTGTTAAACGCACGTTAACCATTTCACTCCTGCATCCTATCTACCAGCTGCAAAAAACTTAACCCTTTCACTCCCTCACCCTATCCACCAGCTTCCTGCAGGAAGCTGGTGGATAGGGTGAGGGAGTGAAAGGGTTAAGTTTTTGCTTTGCTGTCATGGACGACAATGCTGAATGCTGGTGGATAGGGTCAGGGAGTCAAAGGGTTAAGATAAACAACATTCAAACTA
Organism: Monoplex corrugatus; assembly: GCA_030674185.1. Classification (NCBI taxonomy): domain Eukaryota; kingdom Metazoa; phylum Mollusca; class Gastropoda; order Littorinimorpha; family Ranellidae; genus Monoplex; species Monoplex corrugatus. The sequence continues at coordinate 4,495,265 of CM060315.1, read as the reverse complement.
GTGTTTGTGCTGTGGACTAGAACTTGAGACCTTAGATCTCTGTTTACAAGATCCACAAGCCTGGTTCCCACCCACCCACCCCCCACCCCCACACCCACACACACACCATCATGAATCACGATACAGCATCCCTTCCCCTCTGCTAAAAAACAGACCACGGCTTCATGAAGTTGCTTTGAGTCAGTGTGTCCGGAGGTGACTGATCAATCCGATCCGGGCACAGAAGTAACGATATGATAAGATGATATTACTACTACTACTACTACTACTACTACTACTACTACTACTACTACTACTACTACTACTACTACTACTACTACTATTTACAAGACACCAATTCAAGGATCAAACCAAAGCGCACTCCCATCATTCACCAAAGCAGTCACCAACAATGATCAAAAATTTCAGGGCACAAAGCACACGCAAATTGGGAGGGGGAAGACAGAAGGAAGCAGGGCGAATAAATTGGATAAAAACGGCCATATTTATTGTCCCATGTGGTCGGACCATGTAGACGGCGAGAAAAAAAAGGAAACGAAAGCCAGGACCAACTTCAGCATGGCAGACCTG
>CM060315.1:4452195-4464695 GCA_030674185.1 Monoplex corrugatus | reverse complement strand
ACAACAAAGAATATCATTCATCATCATCATCATCATCATCATCATCATCAATCATCATCATCATCATCATCATCATCATCATCATCATACAAGTTCCTTGCCACATAGCGTTGGCGATCATGGCCTCCATATGCATCTATCCCTTGTTGCTGCAAGCACATCTTCCATCCTCTCTGTCCTCAGCCACCTTGCAAGTCCGTCCAATATTTTTCCCCTGGGTCTACTTGGTGCTCTCTTTCCCTCCAGCTTTCCTGTTGTGACCAGGTGCTCCAATTCCCCTTTCCTCATGAAATGGCCTATAAATGTTGCCTGTCTTTTCCTAATCTTCCTTATGATGATCTGCTTGTGTCTGCCTCCATCAAGACTGTTTCGTTTGTTTTCTTTGCTGTCCATGGAACTCTCAACATTCTTCTGAGAAACCACATGTGGCTGCCTCAACAAAGAACGAATACACAAAACTGTCGAAAAACCAATAAAAGAACTGTGTCGATATTTTGCCGAGCATCATCTCTCAGCGACACCTCATGGTACATGCAGACGGGGAGGGATAAATAACGTAAAGTAGTACTGGAGTTATTTCAGAAGGGATTCACAGCGCTCGGACAGCTCCATATGCGGTCCATCCAAATTCGCCATCAATTACCTGACAGATTTCCTGATCCTGCACAAAACTCTATGAGCTGGCAAGGTCTTGAATCAGAGAAGGAGAGAAGTAAGAAGTAAAAAATTACAAAGTAAAGTAAAGTAAAGTAAAGTAAGTAAGTAAAGTAAAAATAAAGTAGTAAAGTAAAGTAAAGTAAAGTAAAGTAAAGTAAAGTAAAGTAAAGTAAAGTAAAGTAAAGTAAAGTAAAGTAAAGTAAAGTAAAGTAAAGTAAAGTAAAGTAAATAAAGTAAAGTAAAGTAAAGTAAAGTAAAGTAAAGTAAAGTAAAGTAAGTAAAGTAAAGTAAAGTAAAGTAAAGTAAAGTAAAGTAAAGTAAAGTAAAGTAAAGTAAGTATAATTGAAATGTCTTTCACACAGAAAAGAATACAAAGCGGAAACAAAGCAGGAGTACAGACAGTGGCAGCAGATTCAGTGTCCGTTTGGTTATGACAATATTTCCGCGCCTGGAATAATTCTACATGTAAGCAAGATGCCATGTGATGAAGAAAAAGGCCTAAAAATGATCATGGCATGATCCATCAGCCAGCGCATAAACCCTACTGACAGCAAGAACCACAATCACAAAAATAGAATAAGAACGCGTATTTAATACAACCACACAAGACAGGCGCAAAATTTCGGCCAACCGGCCTTTGTCAAGCGTAAACGTAAGATCGCAAACGAACAAACAACAAATACAAAAGTAGGAGAAAAAGACTGAAACTTCCCTGCTGTTTCGTCCAGTGGGAGTACAGGATAGGGAAGTTTCATTATTTTGTTTCCTAATTTTTGTATTTGGTGTTTGTTCGTTTGTGATTTTACTTTACGCTTGACAAAGGCCAGTTGGCCGAAGATTTGCGCCTGTGGTTGTATTAAATTAAATACGCGTTCTGATTCTATTTTTGTGTTTTTATTTATTTTTTTTTGTTTCCTACGGGCGGCAGTTGTAGATTCAGCAGCAAAAGATGACAAAGTAGAAGGTGACAAAGTAGAAGGTGACAAAAGTAGAAGGTGACAAAGTAGAAGGTGACAAAGTAGAAGGTGACAAAGTAGAAGGTGACAAAGTAGAAGATGACAAAGTAGAAGGTGACAAAGTAGAAGGTGACAAAGTAGAAGGTGACAAAGTAGAAGGTGACAAAGTAGAAGGTGACAAAGTAGAAGGTGACAAAGTAGAAGGTGACAAAGTAGAAGGTGACAAAGTAGAAGATGACAAAGTAGAAGGTGACAAAGTAGAAGGTGACAAAGTAGAAGGTGACAAAGTAGAAGGTGACAAAGTAGAAGATGACAAAGTAGAAGGTGACAAAGTAGAAGATGACAAAGTAGAAGGTGACAAAGTAGAAGGTGACAAAGTAGAAGGTGACAAAGTAGAAGGTGACAAAGTAGAAGGTGACAAAGTAGAAGGTGACAAAGTAGAAGGTGACAAAGTAGAAGGTGACAAAGTAGAAAAAATGAGGACCATAGCAAATAATAGTCTGGAGTTTTCCAGTGATCATGACGCTTCATATTTTCCATTTTGTTTTGAAGTCTTTTTTCACTTTTCATTTTCAGTGATCAGTAAAGGCTTTAAAATACTGAAAAGAGGATAGACTATGATGTCCAGGTGAGGTTAGGGTGTTAAAAATAGACCATGTGAGTGCACGTGTACGCCAGTGTGGTTTGTGTGTGTGTGTGTGTGTATGTGTGTGCGTACGTGAGTGCGTGCGTGCGTGGGTGTGTGCGTGGGTGCGTGTGATTGAGTGTGTGTGTGTGTGTGCGTGCGCGCGCGCGCGCGCGCGTGGGTGTGTGTGTGTGTGTGTGTGTGTGTGCTCGCACACGCGCACGCGTATCTGTGCGTGCACGCCCGCATGTGCTTATCCATGAATGCACGATCTTGCAGGGTGTGTCTGCGTGCGCAGACGTTTTTGCATACAGGATCCCACGCACGTGCAACAGGGAAAGGAAGAAAAGGATGCTAATGGCTTTATCATACACAGAGCCAAAAAAGGACAGATAGCCATCAGTGACGGCAGTGTTGTGTCTGGGCAAAATGAAGGCAACAGGCGGATAGAGAGCGGATAAAACTGAGCGATGATGGATGATGCGACATGCGAGAAGTTGAATTTTGTTGTTGACGCACTGTTTGAAATTCTGATTTCCCCTCTTTTTCTCTTTAAACGATAAAAATGGGAGAAAACAAAGAAAAGAAAAAGAAAAGAAAAACGGGAATAAAGCAACAAACAGACAGAAAAACCACGAAAGACAGATAGATAAGTATAATCGGTGTTCTACAACCAAGAAAAACAAGAAGTTTATGATTCTTTTCAACCTTTTTCTTTTTTCATTGGAGCGTGGAACGGCCAAAGATTGTGGCTCTGATGGTCTGGATGTTGGATGTGGTTTTCATCAAGTCCCCTTTGGTGCCCCAGAACTGCTGTTCCACATTTGGCCTCTGCTTATTTCTTCTATTTGTGAACAATGACAGAACCATAGTATGTGTTCTGCAGACGGTGGCCTTGCTGCCATGGACACCAGACCACGTGGGACAACCTCATTCGGCACGTAGGCTGGAGTAGGCAAAAGTGTCAAGTCCTCAGGAGGGAGATTCTTCATCATCTGACCACGCCTAGTAAATGTCCGCTTGATCAGTTGTATTGAAACTGAAATAAGTTCATAATGGCTACCTGGCTGAACCTGTCTCTCAGTGACAAAAAAGCTGCTTACTGCGTAGCTTTCATCGTTGATCCGGCCGACTTCTTCAGCGCAACTGCTGGGTTGAGAACTGGCTTCAGTGAAATAAGTTCAATGCTGTTTGGGTCCATCAATTTCAACGATGACAACAGCGATGACGACGACGACGACGATAGAAACAAGAACAGTGCAGTAACACGACGAATGCAAAAACAGTTGTTACTGCAATTACTTGTGCTAAAATTACTTTTTAATCTGCTGCTACTGCTGTTACTACTACTACTGCTATTACTTCTTCTTCTACTACTTCTACTACTACTACTACAACTATTATTATTATTACTACTACTAGAACAAATCTACTATTACTACTACTACTACCACCACCACCACTTCTACTACTACTACTACTACTACCACTGCTGCTGCTGCTACTACTACTACTGCCGCCGCTACTACTACTACAACTATTACTATTATTACTACTACTTCTAGAACAAATCTACTATTACTACTACTACTACCACCACCACCACCACCACCACCACTACTACTACTACTACCACTGCTGCTGCTGCTACTACTGCTACTGCCGCCGCTACTACTACTACTACCATTATTGTTGCTGCTACTGCTACTATTACTACTTATTACAACTACTACTGCTGCTATGTCACTGCTGGTGCTACTACTATTACTGCTACTGCTTGTGCTACTGCCACCATTACTACTGCTGCTGCTATTACCACAATTACTACTACTACTACTACTATTGCTGTTGCTGCTGCTACTATAGCTATTGTTACTGCTACTGCTGTTATTGCTGCTGCCACTGCCGCTGTTATTACTAATACTGCTAGTAATACAACTTCTTCCCTCCTGGGGATGCCGGGAACTCCTTCAGTATAAATAGTATCCCCACTTCTGGAAATTCTGTGCTAGAAATTTACTCTTTTCTGTCACTCTCTTTGTTTCTGCCTTGTTCCTTTGCTTACTGTTATTCCTTCCTACCATATTCTGCATTGCTGGTCCATTCACCTGTATGTGTTCGATAAAGTCCTGCGTACTTTCTTTTAGGATTGATAATTGGATACATGTCTTATGTATATTTTTGGCACTAGGAAGTGAGATATGTGGAAGCAATTTTAGGTAATTTAGGCCCGTTTTTATATATGTTTTGGTGTCTTTAGTTATGTTTAAATTTGTATTCATGTCTCACCTGTCTCCCAGGTTCAGTGTTGGCCGCTGCACTCTGTGACACAGCTACTGTCCTCCAAATGGCTTTGTCTTGACTTATAATAATAATAATTACAATATTTATATAGCGCAAAATCTTGATAAAATCAAATCTAAGCGCTGAAGCAGACACACACGCAGGCACGCACGCTCGCACACACACGCACGCACACACACAGACACACACACACACACACACACACACACACACCCACACACACGCATGGCTCTAAATGGGGAGAAAGAATAAAAGCAATAAAAGCAAGAATAAAAGCAATGGAAAATTATAGAGAGCATAGCATACAATTATATATTATAACCATGTGATTCCCTCCGAGCGGAGACAGGCTGCAGAGGGGAGGGTTGAGTGAGGTTAGGATTTTATGCAGGAGAGAAAAGGTGAGTTTTGAGAGCGGACTTGAAGGAGACAAAAGTAGGTTGCTGACGGACTGAGAGAGGAAGTTTGTTCCAGGAGAGTGGACCAGAAACAGAGAAGGCTCGTGGACCATAGGTATTGAGCTTAGTGCGTGGAAAGCGAAGAGTCAGAGGATCAGAGGCAGAGCGGAGAACGTTTGTGGACAACGTTTTGAATATTTAGGCCACTGATGTTGGTTATGTTCTCGATGTATGAGACTGGAGGTCTGCCTTCCTTTTTCTTTGCCTGTTTTTCCCTGAAAGATGGTTGCCATGAGGTCTGAGTTCTTGCTGCGTGACACATGGCCAGACGTTCAGCTTGTAGCGTGCATGTCTATAGAACTCATGGTGATAGCTCGGTGGTCGTGTGTTCGATCTTCAGTTGGACCATAGTTATGGTGTCACTACGTATGACTCACCATAAACTCTCCAGGGGCTCGGAGGAGGTCTGGCCTCCAAACGTACGGCACACAGGCCAACCGGCGTGTGGACATGCCCTGGTGCCCACGAACCAGACCCCCAGCTATGGGTAAATAACATGACTGCCTTGTGGGTGTGTCGGGAGATGCCAAGACTAAGGGAGTAAACCCTGACTGAAAATCACCCTTACTGCTTTTTGTGGGTAGTCGTGGGAACGACAAAGACTAGCAGACAGTCCGTACAAAAACCGACGGAAGGCAACGGGAAACCACCATCGTATCATGGTCAGACACATGAAAATCCACATACACAACGTAAATAAGGATTCCACTGGAACATATTCGTCCGGTAGGGGAGGTCACGCTTCACAGGTGACACCCGAACGTCATCAGGCTACTGAGATTAGATTTTTAAAAACAAAGAAATTGGAACTTGGAATATAAGAACAATGCTCCAAAAGGAAAAGTAGACAATGTCAAGATAGAAATGGAAAGTTATACATCGGAAAAATCCCTAAAGATGTCAATTTTCATTGCACAACATGGATGTGTCGGAGAGGAAGAAACTGTTGATGTCATGTACATCTTAAGACCACTAATAGAAAGATCAGTTGAGTTGAAGGAGGATCTATATTTAGCTTTTGTTGATAATACCAAGGATTTTGATCCAGTAAGACACGAAGAATTGATCAACCAATTGGAACAGCTCAATACTGATCGAAAAGATCAAAGAATAATAAGGAATATGAATTGGGAACAAACAGCAGCAATGAGAGTAGAAAACGATATAAGCTCTTTCCAAAATATCAAAAGACGGGTTAGGCAGAGATGTGTTCTGACACCAGATTTGTTTTTTATTTTACAGCGAAACCATCATTAGAAACCTAGAAAAATGCCTTGGGGTAAAGATTGGGGGAAAGTGATAAACAATCTTCGTTATGCAGATGACACCTTTCTGATTGCAGAAAATGAAAAAAAGACGTACAGAATCTTGTGAATATAACAGAATTTAAAAGAAGAAATAAAATGCTAAGAACTAAACAGCAAGAACACTGACGTCATGTTAATCAGTTAAAAATATTCTCTCATGTAAACTACAGCAAATGACACACTGTTGAGACAAGCTGATAATTTTAACTATCTGGGAAGAGTCATCTTACGAGACGGCAGATACACATTAGAAATATCTAGCAGAATTGGCCAAGCTGAAACAGCATTCAAGATAATGAACATCTTTCTTACCAATAAATGCCTATCAGTTTACATTAGGAAGAGAGTTTGTTCAGTGTTACATAGAACCGACACTGTTGTACGGATGCGAAGAGTGGACAGTCAATATGCAAACTCAGAACAAGATTGAGGCAACTGAAATGTGATTTCCAAGAAGAATGTTAAGAGTTCCATGGACAGCAAAGAAAACAAACGAGACAGTCTTGAAAGAAGCAAACATAAAAGAGAACATTAATGAAGAAGAATAGGAAAAGACAAGCAACATTTATAAGACATTTTATCAGGCAAGAGAAATTGGAGCATCTAGTTACAACAGGAAAGCTGGAGGGAAAAAGAGCACCAGGTAGACACAGATAGAAAATATTGGATGATTTGTGGAGTGGATGGGGACGGAAAGGGTGGAAGATATACTTGCAGCGACAAAAGATAGATTCGTACGGAGGGCCACGATCGCTAACGCCATGCAGCAAGCCACATGATGATGATGATGATGATGATGATGATGACGACGACGACGACGACGACGACACAATGATGATGATGATGTATGAACATTTTTCTTTAAGCGCGGAGACGCCATCCTGAGAAACTACAAGTGAAACCGACACGAGAATCCGGTTGTCAAGTGAAGATTAAAAAATTATCTGATCTGCGTCTAATGACAAGTTTGTCTGTGTCCACATGAAATGGATCCTCAGAGTGTTTACATGGATGTAACGCCTCACGGACACCACGTGATGTAAACACAGCGCCAACAGCAGTCCCGACGGGATTTCCTCACACAATCATCACTGACTCAACATCCCAACACAACACACACCATCCCTCGGCACGTAGCAGCAATGTGTAATTGTGTTTTTTCAGGCAGTGGAGCAGCAAAGGGGTTAACAAGGCGATGATAATACGCGTGTTACACCGTTTTCGCTCTCATTTCTGCTTCTTCTTGAGAGGGAGACAGACAGACAGACAGACAGACACACACACACACACACACACACACACACACACAGAGGGAGAGAGAGAAACAGACAGACAGACAGACAGACGGACAGACAGACACAGACACAGACACAGACAGACAGACAGACAGAGAGACAGAGAGATAGAGAAGAGAGATAGAGAGAGAGAGAGAGAGAGAGAGAGAGAGAAAGAGAGAGACAGATAGAGACAGAGAGGCAGGAGAGAGAGAGAGAGACAGAGAGACAGAGAGAGAGAGAGAGAGAGAGAAACAGACAGACAAACAGACAGAGACAGAGAGAGAGAGAGACAGACAGACAGACAGAAGGGAATGGGGAAACAAGATGGTCGAGCCATTTTGACAGTCTTCCTTTTTCTCAGGAGAAACCTTCACCAACAACTAACTTATTAAATTGCTTTTTTGGAAAGAGATTAATATGAAAAGATGTGTGTATATTTTTGTGTGTGTGCAAAAAATGCACGTGAATATCTGGGTGCATATGTACGTATAATGTGTGGTTGCGCGCACGTGTGTGTGTGTGTGTTGTGTGTGTGTGTGTGTGTGTGTGTGTGTGTGTGTGTGTGTGTGTGTGTTTTTGTGCGTGTATTTTGTGTGTGTGTGTGTGTGTGTGTGTGTGTGTGTGTGTGTGTGTGTGTGTGCTTATGAAAATGTATGTGAGTGTTTCGGTATCTTTGTGTGTATGTGTACGTGTAGTGTGTGCGTCTGTGTGCGTGTATATATGTGTGTAGGTTTGAGAGGGCGTATGTGTAAATGTATACAGGCGTGTATGTGTGTGCATTTGTGTGTGCCAGTGAAAGTGTCCGAGTGAAAGCTGGTCTTTGCATATGTATGTGCGCGTGGCTATGTGCTGGTGACGGAGCAGGTAGAAGACAGGACAGTATTAGGACAAGCTGACCGTGTTTTAGAACTATTCTGTCTGTACTGTAGACAGTGTGACGCACAAAATGTATGACATCACATCTTTCATGTCGACTTACTTATACCTGGTCGCCATTATTAGAACCAGGGGATATTCCGTTGTTGTGGTTATGTTTGCATGCGTGACATAACTGTTACATTTTGGTTACGTTACATGTTTGTAACACTGGGATGCGAGGCTTTGACAATCAACAACCAAATCCAGAACAAAATTGAGGCAGCTGAAATGTGGTTTCTAATAAAAATGTTAAGAGTTCCATTGACAGCAAACAAAACAAACGAGACAGTCTTGAAAAAGCAGACACAAGAAGATCATCAATAAAGAAGATTAGGAAAAGGCAAACAACATTTATAGGCCATTTTATGAGGCAAGAGAAGTTTGAGCACCTAGTCACAACAAGAAGCTGGACGGAAAAAGACCACCAGGTAGACCCAGGAGAAAATATCAGACAAGTTTGCAGAGTGGATAGGAACAGAAAGCTAGAGATGTACTAGTAGGAACAAAAGATAGATTTATATGGAGGGCCGTGATCGCTAACGTCGTACGGCATGGTACATGACGATGATGATGTGAACACTGGGAGAAAGAGCAGTTTCCTGAAATTAGTCACGTGTATTCATAGTACTATATCCACGACAACAGCTTTTCTACATCATAGACAAAAATGCTGTGCCAGTAATACTGAAAGTGTAAAGGAGTGAAAAAGAAAGAATACAAAAAGAAAAAATCAAATAAAAACTGAACATGGTAGTTCTTTAATCATATAAAACATTGGATGGTCAGGAAATACTGACATTCTTTTTTATGTCATAATAACTATGAAAACAGAGGTGACAACGAAAATGACGTCAAGTCAGTGAAATCTTAGTACTTATGTTGCTGAAAGTTATTATTCAGTCATACATAGTTACATTTGGCTTATACGTCCAGGAGTTATGCCGAAATGTGTGCATTTCCGCTTTTCTTCATCAGTTTACATCTATAGGGAAAAATGAGTAGCTCCGACAGTAATACCAAAATGTATTAGGTTCACAAAGAGCAAACAGAAAAAGAAAAAGGAAAACAGAAAACGACCATGGTTGGTTGATTGGAACATACAGGCATAGAATGATCAAGCCATATTTATAATTCTTCTTTTATGCCATGTAGACGATAACAGAAATACAGGCATCCTTGGAACTAACGCCATGTCAGTGAAACTTTAGTATGTTGTTTAAGTTAAGTCCTTACTCAATCATACAGATCATGTCATTAAATTTGGCTAATTAAGAGATCCAGAAGTTACGATAAGATTTGAATATTTACTTGTGGTTGAGATGGTGGAAATTTCTCAAAGTCATCCAAACTTCAGCACTGGTAAGTACGACTCAAAGCATCATAAAATCTATACAAAGCCAGCATTTTAATCCTTTTCGTGATGAGTTTGTTGTTCGCATAAATGACACAACAACCTGTGTGATAAAAGGAATTTATTTGTATGTCCCGAAACCCTTTCAGTAATAGAAATTTAGATGGTATATATGCATACAATCACTTACTAAAAATAGAAATGACGCAAGTATGATACTCGAGAAAATTTAATTTGATGTTTTTAGCTGCTCAGGAGAAGGGCCTCAAATTAACATTTTTCAGGAAGATATGTGAACAGCACTTTCTCTTATGGCGATGTGACATCAAAAAGAGCATCTTAAGGCCATCTGACATTTAAGAAATATTAGGTGAATTAAATGACGTACATAAGGACAATGGCAGATTGTAACAAAGTGCTAGCAGACTTTAAATATTCTGAGAAGTTTCTGAGAAAGAGCTGTTCACACGTCTTCCGGAAAGAGTTAATTACAGGAAATGTGTGACCTTCACCTTAGATGAAGATCCACCCATAAACAACTGAGAAAATTTTGTTAAAACATTTTTGTCACACACACAGACACACGCAGACAGGCAGACACACATTCACACACACACACACACACGCACGCACGCACACACACACACACACACACGCACACGCACATACACACACACACACACACACACGCACAGACACACGCAGACAGGCAGACACACATTCACACACATACACGCACACAAACATAGACATACACATACTCACATTATACACACCAAACACACACACACGCAGACAGGCAGACACACATTCACACACACACACACGCACACACACACAAACACACACACACACACACGCACACACACACGCAGACAGGCAGACACACATTCACACACACACACACGCACACACACATAGACATACACACACTCACATATACACACACAAACACACACACACACAAAACACACACAACAAACACACATACACGCACACGCACACACACACAACACACAATATTATATATTATATATTATATATATATATATATATAAGTATGTGAGTATATATATATATAATTATATACATATATATATCATCTCATCTCATCAGGTGCCCTGCCGCATGGCGTTGGCCAATATATATATATATGCATATATATATACCTCTCTCTCTCAAGTGGATAGACAATATGACACATCCTCCTTTGTCTTTCAAACTATTTAAAAAATGGTCAGGTTATTCCGCCAGATTCCTGTTTTATACAAGAATCATTACAGAAAACCCAAATGTGATCATCTGAAAGATCACGGTGACCTTGAAAAAGCGTAAGAGAAAACAAACTTTGACATGAAACGATAATGAAAACAGAATGTGAATACTGTCAGAGGATATTGACAAAGTGCTAGCCACACCTTTTTTTGTTACAGTATCCTGACAAAGTGCTAGCCACACCTTTTTTTGTTACAGGATCTGACAAAGTGCTAGCCACACCTTTTTGTTACAGGATACTGACAAAGTGCTAGCCACACCTTTTTTAGTTACAGGATACTGACAAAGTGCTAGCCACACCTTTTTTGTTACAGGATATGACAAAGTGCTAGCCACACCTTTTTTGTTACAGGATATGACAAAGTGCTAGCCACACCTTTTTGTTACAGGATACTGACAAAGTGCTAGCCACACCTTTTGTTACAGGATCCTGACATGTGCTAGTCACACCTTTTTGTTACAGGATACTGACAAAGGCTAGCCACCTTTTTGTTACAGGATACTGACAAAGTGCTAGCCACACCTTTTTTTGTTACAGGATACTGACAAAGTGCTAGCCACACCTTTTTGTTACAGGATCCTGACAAAGTGCTAGCCACACCTTTTTTGTTACAGGATACTGACAAAGTGCTAGCCACACCTTTTTTTGTTACAGGATACTGACAAAGTGCTAGCCACACCTTTTTGTTACAGGATACTGACAAAGTGCTAGCCACACCTTTTTTGTTACAGGATACTGACAAAGTGCTAGCCACACCGTTTTTTTAGAGTATCCTGAGAAAGTGTTAGCCAACCTTCTTTACAAGATGCTGATTTTAATCACATTTACTTGGTCCGCGTGACCTTGACCTTGGCGCCATGACTTCCAAACTTATGCATTTACGATTATTGAACTGTCCGTACTTTTGGCCCAAATTCAGTAAAGATCCATCTAAAAACAGGTGAAAAAAATCTTCCTCACGCTTTTTTTCCTGCATACACCTCAGACACACGCCTCTCATGGGTCGATATGAAACAATCCCCCATATTTTTTCTAACGGAGAAGGAAAAAGAAAAAAAGAAGAAACAAAGAAAGAAAGAAAGAAAGAGAGGGGGAGAGGGGAGGGAGAGAGAGAGAAGAGGGAGACAGAGAGAGAGAGAGAGAGTGGGGGAGAGAACAGACAGACAGAGCGGAGAGACAGAGACAGAGATAGAGAGAGAGACAGAGAGAGAGAGAGGGAGGGGGAGAGACAGACAGACAGACAGAGATAGAGAGAGAGACAGACAGACAGAGAGAGAGAGAGAGAGGAGGGAGGGGGAGAAAGACAGACAGAGAGAGAGCGAGGTGGAAGAGAGAGAGACAGAGAGAGAGAAGAGAGAGAGAGTAGAGAGG
>CM060315.1:4434695-4447195 GCA_030674185.1 Monoplex corrugatus | reverse complement strand
CACAAGTCTTAAGCCTGCACATAAACCCAAGAGCTGGCCGGGTCCTGAGGCCCTACCTAGACTATGTTTTATCTAGTCTATATTTTATACTGGTATTTTATCAGCCTATCCACTGGAATAATCTTGGTTACATATAAATGACATGTGTAGCTGTGTACCTTCAAAAAAGGAAACTATGTACAAAGTAAATAAATAAATAATCAAATGTCTGAATCACAACACAACTAGCTATTCTGTATAAACTCGTCTCACATGACCGAACCCCCTCCCTCCTCCCCCACAGACAATGCCCAAATGCTCAGCTGTCTATCAACTAGGTGAAGACAATGTTTTCTTAATCATAGATAGGTATGTAAGTAGGTGAATAAGTGAGTGAGTGAGGACGTGCATCGACCGGAAAGTGTTTTTGTGTTTCTGTAACCTACGTGACATTAACATGATGTTTTTTTTTCATGTTCTGTGTGCGCGTGGATATACATACAACATTTAGGGGTACAGGCGCCAGTAGGTCCCTAAACATGTTGAGCTGTGTGTGTGTGTGTTGTGCGTGTGTTGTGTGTGTGGTGTGTGTGTGTGTGTGTGTGTGTGTGTGTGTGTGTGTGTGTGTGTGTGTGTATCTTTCTCTCTGTCTGTCTCTCTCTGTCGCTCTGTCTCTGTCTCTCTCTGCCCTTCTCTCTGTCTGTCTGTCTGTCTGTCTGTCTCTCATTTTCTCTCTCTCATTCTCTCTCTACCACTCTCTCTTTCTCTGTCATTCTCTCTCTCTCTCTCTCTGTCTCTATCACTCTGCCTGCCTCTCTGTCTGTCTATCTCTTTCACATTCTCTCTCACTGTCTCTTTCACTCACTCTCTCACTCACTCTCTCTCTCTTACTCACTCTCTCATTCTCTCTCTCACTCTCTCTCACTCTCTCTCACTCACACTCTCTCTCTCTTCTCTCGTTCGCGCGCTATCTCTCTCTCTCTGCCCTTCTGTCTCTCTCCCTCTCTCTCATATCACGAAAAGAGTATGTTAAACTAAGGAAAACGAAAGAAAGGGAATACGAAGATAAGAAAATAAGAACACTCAAAGATTCCATCAATGACTCCAGGACATTCTGGTCAATAATAAGATCTGTTAATAGAAAGGCCTTTGTGTACAATGAAATCTCTATTGAACAATGGTACAATCATTTCTGCAGTGTTTTCAATGATATCGGGGGAAATACTGCACAAGAGAGTAATATAGTAGAGGAAGAAAATAATTTTGAGCCACTTTTCAATGAGCCTATAACTAAAGAAGAAGTGACTGCGAGTATCAGGCATTTGAAAGCAGGAAAGAGCGCAGGACCAGATCAAATAATCAGCGAAATGTTAAAACGTGCAAATGCTAATGTAATTGATTTCCTTGTCCATTTATGTAACAAGCTTTTTGATAATGGCATTTTTTCCGTCAGAATGGGCAAAGTCCATAATAATCCCAATTCATAAAAAAGGAGATGTGAATAATCCAGATCATTATAGAGGACTCGCCCTAACAAGTATAGTGAGTAAAGTTTATACATATATTTTGAATAAGAGATTAACAAAGTGGGTAGAAAAAGAAGAGAAAATAGTTGAAGAACAAGCTGGAGTTAGAGCAAAATACAGTACAATTGATCATATTTTCACTCTTCACTCCCTTGTGCAGAAGCATTTACTTTTAAACAAGAAACTTTATGTTGCATTTGTGGATTTTAGGAAGGCATTCGATTCTGTGAATCGTAATAATCTTTGGAATGTATTACGTAAAAGTGGTGTGAATGGAAAATTATATATGGCCCTAAGAGGAGTTTACAACTCAGTGCCTGCATGCGTGCGTGAGAAGTGTGTATATTCAGATTATTTCGAATGCCCTAAAGGAGTGAAACAGGGGTGTCAATTGAGTCCTCAATTTTTTTCATTTTTTATTAATGAATTAGCAGTGGAACTGTTAAGAAAAGCAGGTATGGAATTCAAATTATCCCTGGGGCTGTTGAGATATTCCTATTGCTGTTTGCAGACGATGTTATTCTTCTCTCTGGTACAGTCAAAGGCTCACAAAACCAGTTAAATGTCTTAAAGGAAGAATAGGATCGACTAGCTTTAACAGTTAACATGGATAAAACTAATATGATTTTCAGGAAGGGTGGACATTTATCAAAACACGAAAAATGGTTCTATGGAATTAACGAGGTTACAGTTGTTAATTCTTATAAATACTTATGAATGCTATTTTCGACAAAATTAAGTTTAAATCATGCATGGGAAGAATCTTGTAATAAAGGGGAAAGGGTGTTATTGAAATTCTAAAATCCTTAAGGAAGCTCAATTCTATTGATTGCAATTTATATTGGAAAATGTTTGATACACAGATAGAACCTTTACTTACAATAACAGCTGAAGTATGGGGCCTTACTGTAAATCCACATATGGAAAAAGTGCTTACATATGCTATAAAAACGTTTTTTTGGCTGTACCAACTCACTCTTCTAATACTGTTTTATATGGAGAAACTGGAAGATATCCTTTATACATTAGAACCTTTGTGAAGAGTATTAAATACTGGTTGAAATTGTTAAGGCTTCCACAATCTCGGTTATGTAAACAGGCATATGAAATGATGGTTACTCAAATGGAAATAGGAAAACAGAACTGGGCCTATCAGGTAAAAAAGGCTTTATCAGAACTTGGGTTTGGAATCGTGTGGTTGTCCCAGGGAGTAGGAAATGAGTGTCAGTTTATTAATGAATTAAAGACAGGCTTATTTGTTCGCTTAAACAAAATTGGCACTCAGATATGGAAAACAAAGAAAAATATAGTTGGTTCTTCTCATTTAAAGATGTTTTTCAAACCGAAAAATATCTCAGTGTTGTTACGGATAAATGGCAAAGAACTATTTACGCAAGATTTAGATTAAGAACACTTGGTTTCAATGCAAATAAAAATTGGTTTCAACCTGGGACGTCCACAGTATATCCTTGCTCCTTATGTGGAAACAATGTCGATAATGAAAAACACTTTTTATTCCAATGCAAAATTTTTGACACAATATGTGGAAAATGCAAAGTTTTTGAATCCGACATGGCCAAAAGACAAGATGTTGTATCTATTTTGTCGTCTGATGACGAAGTCATAATCAAATCAGTGGCACTATACATTGCGGAAGCACAAAAAATAAGACATAAACACCTACAAGCCCGACAATAGTGCTCTGCGAGACAATATGGGTGCGTGTGTGTGTGTGTGTGTGTGTGTGTGTGTGTGTGTGTGTGTGTGTGTGTTTGTGTCTGTGTGTGTGTGTGTGTGTGTGTGTGTGTGTGTGTGTGTGTGTGTGTGTGTGTGTGTGTGTGTGTGTGGTGTGGGTGTGGGTGTGTGAAAAAGATTTTGGGCCTGAATTATGGGTAAGACACTGTTCTGATATTTTTTTGGTTACATCATGTAATACTGATAAAACGGATGATTGTTCATTATATATAATTTGAATATGTTCGACTGTTTAAGGAATGCGTGCGTGCGTGCGTGCGTGTGTGCGTGCGTGCGTGTGGGTGCGTGCGTACGTGTGTGTGTGCGTCTGTTTCAGCGCTTAGATTGATTTTATCAAGATTTTGCGCTATATAAATATTGTAATTATTATTATTATTTGAATGGATGCTCGATATATTTTTTTTTGATTATGCGTGAAGAATTTGCGCACATACAAAGAGTGGATTATGTGTCGCACTACTGGAAAATTGTTATCCCCCTTGTCAAAAGACTTTTCATGTAATGACAATAAACAGTTTCAGTTTCAGTTTCTCTCACTCTCACTCTCTCTCGCTCGCTCTTCCACCCCCTCTCTCTGCCCTTCTCTCTCTCCCTCTCCCTCTCCTCTCCCTCTCATCACACTCTCTCTCTGTCTCTCACTCTCTCTCTCTCACTCTCTCTCTCTCTTTCTCTGACCTTCTCTCTCTCACTCACTTTCTCTCTCTGCCATTCTCTCTCTCTCTCTCACTCTCTCTCATCCACTCTTACTCTCTCTCTTTCTCTCTGCCCTTCTTTCTCTCACTCACTCTCTCTCTCTGCCATTTTCTTCTCACTCTCTCTCACTGACTCTTACACTCTCTATCTTTCTCTCTGCCCTTCTCTTTCTCTCACTCTCTCTTTATCTGCCCTTCTCTCTGTCTCACTCTCTCTCGCTGCCCTTCACTTCTCTCTCTCTCTGCCCTTTTCTCTCCCTCTCTCTTTCTGTATGTAGGTACCCAGGCAGGATCGAACCTAGACCTGACTGGAAGACTGACGTGTTACCTATGGTAAGTTGTTCCTGTCACAGTATGATGATGATGTGACGTGTTACCCACTGGTAAGTTGTTCCTGTCATAGTATGATGATAATGTGACGTGTTACCTATTGGACAGTTGTTCCTGTCACAGTATAATGATAATGTGACGTATTACCCACTGGTAAGTTGTTCCTGTCACAGTATGATGATAATATGACGTGTTACCCACTGGTAAGTTGTTCTGTCACAGTATGATGATAATGTGACGTGTTACCCACTGGTAAGTTGTTCCTGTCACAGTACAATGATAATGTGACGTGTTAACCATTGGACAGTTGTTCCTGTCACAGTACAATGATAATGTAACGTGTTACCTATTGGACAGTTGTTCCTGTCACAGTACAATGATAATGTAACGTGTTACCCACTGGACAGTTGTTCCTGTCACAGTACAATGATAATGTGACGTGTTACCCATTGGACAGTTGTTCCTGTCACAGTATGATGATAATGTGACGTGTTACCCACTGGACAGTTGTTCCTGTCACAGTACAATGATAATGTGACGTGTTACCCATTGGACAGTTGTTCCTGTCACAGTACAATGATAATGTAACGTGTTACCCATTGGACAGTTGTTCCTGTCACAGTACAATGATAATGTAACGTGTTACCCACTGGACAGTTGTTCCTGTCACAGTACAATGATAATGTGACGTGTTACCCATTGGACAGCTGTTCCTGTCACAGTACAATGATAATGTGACGTGTTAACCACTGGACAGTTGTTCCTGTCACAGTATGATGATAATGTGACGTGTTACCCACTGGTAAGTTGTTCCTGTCACAGTACAATGATAATGTGACGTGTTACCCATTGGACAGTTGTTCCTGTCACAGTACAATGATAATGTGACGTGTTACCCATTGGACAGTTGTTCCTGTCACAGTACAATGATAATGTGACGTGTTACCCATTGGACAGTTGTTCCTGTCACAGTACAATGATAATGTGACGTGTTACCCACTGGACAGTTGTTCCTGTCACAGTATGATGATAATGTGACGTGTTACCCACTGGACAGTTGTTCCTGTCACAGTACAATGATAATGTGACGTGTTACCCATTGGACAGTTGTTCCTGTCACAGTACAATGATAATGTGACGTGTTACCCACTGGTAAGTTGTTCCTGTCACAGTATGATGATAATGTGACGTCTTACCCACTGGTAAGTTGTTCCTGTCACAGTATGATGATAATGTGACGTGTTACCTATTGGACAGTTGTTCCTGTCACAGTATGATGATAATGTGACGTGTTACCCACTGGTAAGTTGTTCCTGTCACAGTATGATGATAATGTGACGTGTTACCCACTGGTAAGTTGTTCCTGTCACAGTATGATGATAATGTGACGTGATACCCACTGGTAAGTTGTTTCTGTCACAGTATGATGATAATGTGACGTGTTACCCACTGGTAAGTTGTTTCTGTCACAGTACAATGATAATATGACGTGTTACCTATTGGACAGTTGTTCCTGTCACAGTATGATGATAATTGTACGTGTTACCCACTGGACAGTTGTTCCTGTCACAGTATGATGATAATGTGACGTGTTACCCACTGGTAAGTTGTTCCTGTCAAA
The DNA here is from genome assembly GCA_030674185.1 of Monoplex corrugatus. Classification (NCBI taxonomy): domain Eukaryota; kingdom Metazoa; phylum Mollusca; class Gastropoda; order Littorinimorpha; family Ranellidae; genus Monoplex; species Monoplex corrugatus. The sequence continues at coordinate 4,441,292 of CM060315.1, read as the reverse complement.
GTATGATGATAATGTGACGTGTTACTATTGGACAGTTGTTCCTGTCACAGTATGATGATAATGTGACGTGTTACCCACTGGACAGTTGTTCCTGTCACAGTATGATGATAATGTGACGTGTTACCCATTGGACAGTTGTTCCTGTCACAGTACAATGATAATGTGACGTGTTACCCACTGGACAGTTGTTCCTGTCACAGTATGATGATAATGTGACGTCTTACCCACTGGTAAGTTGTTCCTGTCACAGTATGATGATAATGTGACGTCTTACCCACTGGTAAGTTGTTCCTGTCACAGTATGATGATAATGTGACGTGTTACCTGTTGGACAGTTGTTCCTGTCACAGTATGATGATAATGTGACGTGTTACAAACCGTTCTCATCAATGGCACTTACTCTCAACCTGCATACCTGACCTGTGGTGTTCCACAAGGATCTGTCCTTGGCCCTGTTCTTTTCACTCTTTACACCTCCCCCCTGTCCACCATCATCAACTCCCATTCTATAAAACACCACTTCTATGCTGATGACACCCAACTTCAAGACAGTGACTCACCTGATAATATACAGCGCCTGTTGACTCGCACCACTGAGTGTTACTCGGACATTAAGAACTGGATGACACACAATAGACTTCAGCTTAATGACGACAAAACAGAAGCTATCCTCATTGGCACCCGTCAGAAACTTTCTCAGCTGCCTCCTCTTTCTCTCCCATTATGTAACACATCAGTCCCAATTTCTGATTCAGCTAAAAACCTTGGTGTCTGCATTGACTCTACCCTCTCCATGAACAACTTTGTTTCTCAAACTGCCAGATCCTGCTACTATCATCTCCATCGTATAAGGCTGATCAGGAAGTATCTCTCTGTCGAAACAACTGCAAAACTCGTTCTCTCCTTCATAATGTCTCGCATTGACTATTGCAATTCACTCCTGTCTGGTCTTCCTGCCTCCACCATTCACATCCTACAGCGCATTCAAAACAATGCTGCACGCCTTGTACTCAAAAAGAAAAAAGCTGACCACATATCTCCTCTCCTGGCACAACTTCATTGGCTCCCTGTATCAAAGCGCATACAGTACAAACTAGACACCATGTGCTACAAAAGCCTCAATAACGCAGCCCCCGATTACCTGTCAAGCCTACTTGAGATCTATCTTCCCTCACGTACCCTCCGCTCTGCCTCCGATCCTCTGACTTTTCGCTTTCCACGCACTAAGCTCAATACCTATGGTCCACGAGCCTTCTCTGTTTCTGGTCCACTCTCCTGGAACAAACTTCCTCTCTCAGTCCGTCAGCAACCTACTTTTGTCTCCTTCAAGTCCGCTCTCAAAACTCACCTTTTCTCCTCCGCATAAAATCCTAACCTCACTCAACCCCCCCCCCCCCCCCTCTGCAGCCTGTCTCCGCTCGGAGGGAATCACATGGTTATAATATATAATTGTATATGCTATGCTCTCTATAATTTTCCATTGGTTTTATTCTTGCTTTTATTGCTTTTATTCTTTCTCCCCATTTATAGCCATGCGTGTGTGTGTGTGTGTGTGTGTGTGTGTGTGTGTGTGTGTGTGTGCGTGCGTGTGCGTGCGTGCGTGCGTGCGTGCTTGCGTGTGTGTCTGCTTCAGCGCTTAGATTTGATTTTATCAAGATTTTGCGCTATATAAATATTGTAATTATTATTATTATTATTATTACCCACTGGTAAGTTGTTCCTGTCACAGTATGATGATAATGTGACGTGTTACCCAATGGTAAGTTGTTCCTGTCACAGTATGATGATAATGTGACGTGTTACCCACTGGTAAGTTGTTTCTGTCACAGTATGATGATAATGTGACGTGTTACCCACTGGTATGTTGTTTCTGTCACAGTACAATGATAATATGACGTGTTACCTATTGGACAGTTGTTCCTGTCACAGTACAATGATAATGTGACGTGTTTCCCACTGGACAGTTGTTCCTGTCACAGTATGATGATAATGTGACGTGTTACCCATTGGACAGTTGTTCCTGTCACAGTACAATGATAATGTGACGTGTTACCCACTGGACAGTTGTTCCAGTCACAGTATGATGATAATGTGACGTGTTACCCACTGGTAAGTTGTTCCTGTCACAGTATGATGATAATGTGACGTGTTACCCACTGGTAAGTTGTTCCTGTCACAGTATGATGATAATGTGACGTGTTACCCACTGGTAAGTTGTTCCTGTCACAGTATGATGATAATGTGACGTGTTACCCACTGGCAAGTTGTTCCTGTCACAGTATGATGATAATGTGACGTGTTACCCACTGGACAGTTGTTCCTGTCACAGTATGATGATAATGTGACGTGTTACCCACTGGTAAGTTGTTCCTGTCACAGTACAATGATAATGTGACGTGTTACCCACTGGTAAGTTGTTCCTGTCACAGTATGATGATAGTGTGACGTGTTACCCACTGGACAGTTGTTCCTGTCACAGTATGATGATAATGTGACGTGTTACCCACTGGACAGTTGTTCCTGTCACAGTACAATGATATTGTGACGTCTTATCCACTGGTAAGTTGTTTCTGTCACAGTACAATGATAATATGACGTGTTACCCACTGGTAAGTTGTTCCTGTCACAGTATGATGATAATGTGACGTGTTACCCACTGGTAAGTTGTTCCTGTCACAGTATGATGATAATGTGACGTGTTACCCACTGGTAAGTTGTTCCTGTCACAGTATGATGATAATGTGACGTGTTACCCACTGGTAAGTTGTTCCTGTCACAGTATGATGATAATATGACGTGTTACCCACTGGTAAGTTGTTTCTGTCACAGTATGATGATAATGTGACGTGTTACCCACTGGACAGTTGTTCCTGTCACAGTACAATGATAATGTGACGTGTTACCCACTGGTAAGTTGTTCCTGTCACAGTATGATGATAATGTGACGTGTTACCCATTGGACAGTTGTTCCTGTCACAGTATGATGATAATATGACGTGTTACCCATTGGACAGTTGTTCCTGTCACAGTATGATGATAATATGACGTGTTACCCACTGGTAAGTTGTTTCTGTCACAGTATGATGATAATATGACGTGTTACCCATTGGACAGTTGTTCCTGTCACAGTATGATAAAAATATGACGTGTTACCCACTGGTAAGTTGTTTCTGTCACAGTATGATGATAATGTGACGTGTTACCCACTGGTAAGTTGTTCCTGTCACAGTACAATGATAATGTGACGTGTTACCCACTGGTAAGTTGTTCCTGTCACAGTATAATGATAATGTGACGTGTTACCCACTGGTAAGTTGTTCCTGTCACAGTATAATGATAATGTGACGTGTTACCCACTGGTAAGTTGTTCCTGTCACAGTACAATGATAATGTGACGTGTTACCCATTGGACAGTTGTTCGTGTTATAGTATGATGATAATGGTTCATGTTGCTGTCAAAATGTTGGACTGTTCGGAGTGTGGACGACGTGCAACGTGTGCCTATGGTGTTATGTGATAATGTTGTTGATATGTGCATAGTGTGTTTGTCATTGTTGACTGTACAAAATTCACTCCACGCTGTGGCCTTGGTTTTCTGTGCCACTAAGTTAGTTTAATGTCTCTGGCTCTAAACTTTCACAAAGTGAAGGGGACGATGCGATGGTGGTAGGTGATATGATGGGGTGATAATGATGGTGGTGATATGATGGTGGTGATAATGATAGTGGTGATAATGATTGGTGTAAGTGTATAATGATGGTGGTGGTTATGATTGATTGGTGGTGATAATGATGGTGATGTGATAATGATGGTGGTGATAATGAGTTTGGTGGTAATGATGGTGGTGATAATGATGGTGGTGATAATGAAAATGGTGATAATGATGGCGGTGATAATGATGGTGGTGATAATGATGGTGGTGATAATGATGGTGGTGATAATGATGGTGGTGATAATGATAAGATGGTGGTGATAATGATGGTGGTGATAATGATGGTGGTGATAATGATGGTGGTGATAATGAAAATGGTGATAATGATGGTGGTGATAATGAAAGGGTGATAATGATGGTGGTGGTAATGATGGTGGTGATAATGATGGTGGTGATAATGAAAATGGTGGTAATGATGGTGGTGATAATGATGGTGGTGATAATGATGGTGGTGATAATGAATGGTGGTAATGATGGTGGTGATAATGATGGTGGTGAATAAATGATGGTGGTGATAATGATGGTGGTGATAATGATGGTGGTGATAATGAAATGGTGGTAATGATGGTGGTGATAATGATGGTGGTGATAATGATGGGGTGATAATGATGGTGGTGATAATGATGGTGGTGATAATGATGGTGTGATAATGATGGTGGTGATAATGATGGTGTATGGGTGGTGATAATGATGGTGGTGATAATGATGGTGGTGATAATGATGGTGGTGATAATGATGGCGGTGATAATGATGGTGGTGATAATGATGGTGGTGATAATGATGGTGGTGATAATGATGGTGGTGATAATGATGGTGGTGATAATGATGGTGGTGATAATGATGGTGGTGATAATGATGATGGTGATAATGATGGTGGTGATATGATGGCGGTGATAATGATGGTGGTGATAATGATGGTGGTGATAATAATGGTGGTGATAATGATGGTGGTGATAATGATGGGTGTGATGTATATAATGTGGTGGTGATAATGATGGCGGTGATAATATGTGTTAATGATGGCGGTGATAATGATGGCGGTGATAATGATGGCGATGATAATGATGGTGGTGATAATGATAGTCGGAGGAGATCAGAACAAAGTGAAGGATTCTGAGGAAACAAATGAAGGCTGCTTCAGAATTTGAGAAGCAAGGATTAGAGAAACAATGGAGAGACCTCAAAGCGAAACATAGCGCCCTTAGCAAAGCAGAATCAGCAAGAAGGAAACAAGAGCAAAAAGAAGCAGACTGCTTCTTCAGGGTCCCCTTTCATTTCGCCAGGAACCTGTTTGAGCAGCCCAAATCCGGGGTATTCACAGTGGACAAAAAAGCTCTGGAACAGTACCTCAGAAAAACACATTCCGACCCGCAGAGCGAGGCACCTCTTGAGATCCAGGGTCTGATTCGGCCTGCAATGCCAGAGGAAATGTTTGATAACAAGCCACCAACACTGGATGAAATAAAGAAAGTGATGGAGAAAGCCAGAGGCAAATCATCACCTGGGTCTAACAGAATACTTTATCTATTATCTAATATGCTCTCTATAATTCTCCATTGCTTTTATTCTTTCTCCCCATTTATAGCCATGCGTGTGTGTGTGTGTGTGTGTGTGTGTGTGTGTGTGTGTGTGTGTGTGTGCGTGCGTGCGTTCGTGTGTCTGTTTCAGCGCTTAGATTTGATTTTATCAAGATTTTGCGCTATATAAATATTGTAATTATTATTATTATTATTATTATTATTATTATTATTATTATTATTATTATTATTATTATTATTATTATTATTATTATTATTATATTATCTATTGTACGAGAAATGTCCTAGTGTCCTCGAGTGGCTCCACAAACTGATAAGATCAGCATAGAGGAACATGAAGATCAGCAACCAATGGATGACAGCTGATGGAGTGTACATTCCAAAAGAACAGAACTCAACTGGCATCAGCCAGTTCAGATCAATATCACTTCTGAACGAAGGGAAAATCTTCTCTGAACGAAGGGAAAATCTTCTCTGAACGAAGGGAAAATCTTCTCCATCATGGCAGCAAGACTGACCAAAATACCTGATGGAAAACGAGTACCTGGATTTGTCAGTTCAAAAAGGAGGCATCCCAGGAGTGTCAGGTTGTGTAGAGCATGCTACGATGATTTGGGAAGCAATCCAAAGAATAAAACAGAAGATTGAGCTCGACCTGATGTGATTCGATCTGGCGATTGAGTAAAGATCAGTCCAGCACAAGATGATTCAACTGGCCCTGGAGATGTATCATGTCCCAAAGAACGTCCGAGAAATCCTGAAAAAATATTCCTATGGGTTCTCAATACGGTTCTCCACAAAAAGAACACACTGAATTAGTTTGGAAATAGGCATAGCCACGGGCTGTGAAGTTTCTCCAATACTGTTCGTGTTAGCAATGGAGGTCGGCAGTGAGGACTTCAGGCCAAGCTGACCTTGGAAACAGATACCAAACGCCCCTCTAAAAGCCTTCATGGACGACGCCACAGTGCTTTCCATAAAACAAAAAGAGACACGTGGGATCCTGAAGCAGTTGGACAAAGGCGTTGCCACATCTAAGATGAATTTCAAACGGACAAAATCACGGAGCCTCTCACTGAGGAAGAGTAAAGTAGACGCAACAGATAACCTTGCTTGCCCGCTCTGCCATGGCAAACAAACAGTGGAACATGTCCTGAGCTCATGCAAGGTAGCGCTAACCCAAGGAAAGAACACATGGAGGCACAATCAAGTGCTTCAAGAAATCCCATAAACAATCAGTACTGTCAGGGAGAAAAACCTTGCCACCAGAAGTCCGACAACTTTCTACACGACAGGAGGCAAGAAAATGTGGCCTAAAACAGATGTGACACCCAGAGCATGGAAGCA
>CM060315.1:4422195-4429695 GCA_030674185.1 Monoplex corrugatus | reverse complement strand
AATTAAGCATTATAATAATGATGTGATACTTACTGTATTCCTACTTTTGCACCCCCCTGTAGTAAGGCGGAGGGCGCTGGCAGCTCTGCGAGCTGGTGACAGGGCGGGCTGCCCGAAAGAGAGATGAAGACCAGAGTGGGGCGAGAGAGGGGTCTTCCATTCTGTCTTGGTACAGAGGCTGGGCTGGACCTGGTTGGTGCGCGTTGTGTGGCTATGTCCCGGGGTTTGTCATCTCCCCACCTTGCCATTCGGTTTGTAAACAAGGTAACATGACTGGGTCCGAATGGGTCATGCAACGCATGGACAGCCCCTGTTTGCTTGAAGAAATGCCTGTCGAGTGGCGTCGGGAGCTTGGGATGTGAATGTCCCGAGAGTGGCGAGGCATTGGTGCTGTGGGTCCCATCCGAACCCTCGTGGTGTTGTTCCTTGTTAATATGCCATCTCTGTGACGTTGGTTCCAAGCCGCTCTTTCCGGCTCTTCCACACACCCCCAAATCTAAATTCATTTACAATTTCCCACCGCCAAGAAGCCCCCTGGAAACAGAGATATCAAGCCTACATAGGGACACCCACCAAAACAGACGCTGCACTACTTCTGGGTCAATTCCAGTGGACTTTAACAGTGCCCGTTGTGATCCAGTTTATGAGGATATTGCTTACTAAGCCCCTTCTAACGGACAGTATCTCCTCGTGGGGATGCCGGGGGCTCTTTCAGTATAAATCGTATCCCCACCTTCAGGAAATTCTGTGCTAGAAACTTACTCTTTTCTGTCACTCTTTTTGTTTCTTTCTTCCTCCTTTGCTTTCTGTCATTTCTTCCCATCATTTTCTGCTTTGCTGGTCCATTCACCTGTGTGTGATTGATAAAGTTTTACGTACTTTATCCTAGGACTGATGATTGGATACATGTATTAAGGGCATTTGTGGCTCTGGGGAAATGTGATGCACAGAAGTAATTGTAGGTAATTCAGGCCCGCTTTATACGTTCTAACGTCCTTGGTTATGCTTATATTTGTATTTAGGTTTGTATTTTTAAATCTCTTGGTAATGAATTGGACGAAGTGGTCAATGCTAGGGGCGTACCTTTAGATTATGTACGCGAATGCCTTGATATGTGTACTTCAGTTTCTTTTGCAAGTGTTCTTTTTTTTCTGCAGTGAGGTATGTTGTACTGTTTGACATGGTTATAGCCCTGATATGGTCCTGTGAAGTCGGCTGGGCTTTAAGCAACAGTAACAACAACAATAACAATACAACAACAATAACAATAACGATGACAATACCTATAACAATAACAATAACAACCACAACAACAATAACAATAACAACAACAGTAAACAATAACAGCGACAATAAGAATAAGAATAATGAATAGTTGTTGCTCAGTCACGGACCCAGACCAAGCCAAACACCATGGCAAGGAGACCACCACCACCACCACCACCACCACCACCACCACCACCACCACCACCACCACCACCACCACCCACCACCACCATCACCACCACCACCATCACCACCATCATCACCACATCACACCAACACTACCACCACCATCACCACCACCACCACCATCATCACCACCATCACCAACACTACCACCACCATCACCACCACCACCACCATCACCACCACCACCATCACCAACACTACCACCACCACTACCACCAACACCACCACCATCACCACCACCACCACCACCATCACCACCATCATCACCACCATCACCACACCACCATCACCACCACCATCATCACCACCACCACCGTCATCACCACCACCACCACCATCATCACCACCATCATCACACCACCCACAACCATCACCACCACCACCACCACCATCACCACCACCATCACCACCACCATCACCACCACCACCATCACCACCATCACCACCACTACTACCACCATCACCACCACCACCACCATCACCACCACTACCACCACCACCACCATCACCAACATTACCACCACCACCACCATCATCACCACCACCACCCCACCCACCACCCATCCAACACACCCACCATCACCACCATCACCCACCACCACCATCACCACCACCACCATCACCACCACCATCACCACCACACCACCACCATCACAACCACCACCACCCAACCATCACCACCACCATCAACCACCACCACCACCACCACCACCATCACCACCACCATCACCATCACCACCACCATCACCACACCACCACCACCACCGTACTACCACCCCATACACCACCACCACACACCACCATCACCACCACCATCCACCAACCACCACCACCACCACGCACCACCACCGCCAACACCACCGCCACCACCACCTACCATCACCACCACCACCCACAACCACACCACCACCACCACTACCACCGCACACCACTCAACACACCACCACCACCACACCACATCAACCACCACCACCCACCACCACCACCACCACCCCACTACCACACATACACACAACACAATAACCACACCACATACCACACCAACCATAAGCAATACCATCACCCACCACCACACCATCAAACCATCACCACCACCACCACCACCACTACACCACACCACACCACCACCTACCACCACCACCACCACCACCATACCACCACCCACCATACCCACCACCACCACTAGCACCACCATACACCACCACCACCACCATCCACACATCACCACCACACCCACCACTCACCACACCACCACCACTCCATACCCACCACCACCACCCACCTCATCACCACCACCACACACCACACCACCACCATCCCACCCATCACCACACCACCCATCATCACCACATCACCACCACACACCACCACCATCATCCCACCACCTCACCACCACCATCACCCATCACCACCACCATCACCACCACCACACACCACACACTCACAACCACACCACCATCACACGGCCCTCCATCGACAGTCCCCCATGAACCACAGACACCAAAGACACACCAACATGACTTTACCTCACACATGGAAGTGGTAGAGGTCACTGACACTGAGGTCAGCACAAGATCAGGACATGAAGGGTCACAGAACCTGGGACAGTGTTCACCATATGATGATGATGATGATGATGATGATGATGATGGATGATGATGATGATGATGATGATGATGATGGATGATGATGATGATGATGATGGTGGGGATGATGATGATGATGGTGATGGGATGATGATGATGATGGTGATGATGATGATGATGATGATGATGATGATGGGATGATGGGTGATGATGATGATGATGATGATGATGATGATGATGATGATGGATGATGATGGGTGATGATGATGATGATGGATGATGATGATGTGGTGATGATGATGATGATGATGATGATGATGATGATGATGATGATGGATGATGATGATGATGATGTGATGATGATGATGATGATGGTGATGATGATGATGATGATGATGATGATGATGATGATGATGATGGGATGATGATGATGGTGAATGGTGATGATGATTGATGATGATGATTGATGATTGATGATGATGATGATGACGACGACCGATGATTGATGATCGATGATGATGATTGATGATTGATGATGACGGATGGTTATGATGATGATGTATGATATGATGATGATGATGATTGATGATGAATGATGATTGATGATGATAGATGTGATGATGTGGGATGATTGATGATATGATGATGATGATGATTATGATGATTGATGATGGTGGGATGATTGATGATGATGATGATGATTTGATGATTGATGATGGTGGGGATGTTGATGATGATGATTGATGATGATGATATGATGATGATGATGTGGATGATGATGATGATGATATGATGTATAATGATGATTGATGATGGTGGGGATGATTGATGATGATGATTGATGATGATGATTATGATGATTGATGATGGTGGGGATGATGATGATGAGAGATGATGATGATGATGATGATGATATGATGATGATGATGATGATGATGATGATTGATGATGAGTTGATGATGATGATGATGATGATGGAGTGATGATGATGATGATGATGAGATGATGATATGATGTGATGATGGATTTATTCTTAAACTGATGGTTGAACGAACGTTTAATCGGTTCAATGAATAATATAAATAGATACACGTACACATGTACACACACACAACACACAACACACACACACACACCACACACACACGCACACATACACACACACACACACACAAACACACACGCACACACACACTCACACACAGACACAAACACACACAAACACACACACACACAAACACAACACACACACACACAAACACACACATACACACACACACAAACACACACACACAAACACACACACACACTCACACACACAAAACACACACACAAACTCACACACACACATACACACACTCACACACACACAAACAAACACACATAAACCCCACACACACACACACACACACACACACACACACACACACACAAACACATAGTATTGACAGAGACAAAATGAATGGACATTGCAAAGTGCAGTAACGTACATGTGTGTATCACAGGTAATGTGGCTATAATAAGGTACATGTACGTATCACAGTATGTGCTGTATAAGTACATGTGTGTATCACAGGTAATGTGTCTGAAATAAGGTACATGTACGTATCACAGGTAATGTGGCTGTAATAAGGTATATGTGTGTATCACAGGTAATGTGTCTGAAATAAGGTACATGTACGTATCACAGGTAATGTGGCTGTAATAAGGTAATGTGTGTATCACAGGTAATGTGGCTGTAATAAGGTACATGTATGTATCACAGGTAATGTGGCTGTAATAAGGTACATGTACGTATCACAGGTAATGTGGCTGTAATAAGGTACATGTATGTATCACAGGTAATGTGGCTGTAATAAGGGACATGTATGTACACAGTAATGTGGCTGTAATAGGGTTATGTGTGTATCACAGGTAATGTGGCTGTAATAAGGTACATGTATGTATCACAGGTAATGTGGCTGTAATAAGGTACATGTATGTATCACAGGTAATGTGGCTGAAATAAGGTAATGTATGTATCACAGGTAATGTGGCTGTAATAAGGTACATGTATGTATCACAGGTAATGTGGCTGTAATAAGGTATATGTATGTATCACAGGTAATGTGGCTGTAATAAGGTACATGTATGTATCACAGGTAATGTGTCTGAAATAAGGTACATGTATGTATCACAGGTAATGTGGCTGTAATAAAGTACATGTATGTATCACAGGTGATGTGGCTGAAATAAGTACATGTACGTATCACAGGTAATGTGGCTGTAATAAGGTACATGTATGTATCACAGGTAATGTGGCTGTAATAAGGTATATGTATGTATCACAGGTAATGTGGCTGAAACAAGGTATATGTATGTATCACAGGTAATGTGGCTGAAACAAGGTATATGTATGTATCACAGGTAATGTGGCTGAAACAAGGTATATTATGTATCAAGGTAAGTGGCTGAAATAAGGTCATGTATGTATCAAGGTAATGTGGCTGTAATAGTACATGTATGTACAAGTAATGTGGCTGTAATAGTAATGTATGTATCACAGGTAATGTGGCTGTAATAAGGTACATGTATGTATCACAGGTAATGTGTCTGTAATAAGGTATATGTATGTATCACAGGTAATGTGGCTGTAAATAGAAGAAGGAGACGCTGTGCTATAATCCAGTGGTTTTGCCATATTGTGAATCCAGCAATACTGATTGTACAGTTTGTGTGAAATGAACAAAACAGTTAACCCTAACCCTTTCCTTTCCTTGCAGTGTGGCTTAAGGTCGATGTACAGTAAACGCTTTCTGAGTTTGAAAACAAACAAACAAGCAAGCAAGCAAGCAAACAAACAAACAAACAAACAAACAAACAAAACAACACAAGCAAACAAACAAAGAGATTGCTTAAAGCCTACGAACTGTAAACACTTTCTGAGTTCTGAAAGCAAAGAAACAAATAAACAAGCAAACAAACAAACACACAAACAAACAAGCACACAAACAAATAAACAAACAAACAAACAAATAAACCAACAAACATACGAACAAACAAACATACAAATTGTTTAAGACCAATGTAAGTAAACATTTTCTGAGTTCTGAAAAGAAACAAAAAACACACAACAAAGAAACAAAGAGATTGCTTAAGGCCTATGTGCAGTAAACACTTTCTTAGCTCTTAAAACAAACAAACAAACAAACAAACAAACAAACACACAAACAAACAAACAAACTGGCAAACTAGCAAACTAGTGAATAAGCAGACAAACAAACAAACAAACAATTAAACAAACAAACAACAAACAAACAAAACAATCAGACAAACAGACAGACAAACAAACAGACAGACAAACAAACAAACCAACATTGCTTAAAACCTATGTGCAGTAAACACTCTCTAAGCTCTAAAACAAACAAACAAGCAAACACACAAACAAACAAACACACAAACAAACAAACAAACAAAAAAACAAACAAACTAGCAAACTAGTGAATAAAGCAAAAAAACAAACAAACAAATAAATACACAGACAAACAAAGAAACAAACAAACAGACAAACAAACAAACAAATAACACACAGATAAACAAACAAACAAACAAACAAACAGACAAACAAACAGACAAACAAACAAACAAACTAGCAAAATAGTGAATAAGCAAACAAATAAACAAACAAACAAATAAATAAATAAACACACAAAAAACAAACAAACTAGCAAACCAGCAAACTAGTGAATAAGCAAACAAACAAACAAACGAACAAACAAACAAACAAACAAACAGACGAACAAACAAACAAACAAACAGACAGTTTAGGGCTGATGTAAAGTAAACACTTCATGCGCTCTACAAAAACAAACAAGCAAACAAACAAACAAACATACACACAGACACACAAACAAACAAACACGCAAACAGATTGTTTAAGGTCGATGCAAATAAGCATTCTGTGTTCTGCAAAAAAACAGATTGTTTCCTTTCTCTGTGTGTGAGTGTGAGTGATATTGTTGTTTACCTGTGTAGTGAAAAACAGAATTGTCATCATATGTCACATTGTTGTCCACAATCTTTTCATGTGTGACCAGCGTGCTTTGATTTGGATTGTTTGCACTGTATGCCAAGTTATTATTGTTGTTTATCATCTATCATCATCATTTCATCATCATTATTAGTAGTAGTAGTAGTAGTATCATTATTATTATTAATATCATCCTCTCCTCCTCCTCCTCCTCCTCCTCCTCCTCATCATCATCATGATCATCATCACCATCACCATCATCATCACCATCACCATCACCATCACCATCATCTCACCATCATCATCATCATCAGTATTACTATTATTCTTATTATTGTTGTTGTTGTCGTTGTTGGAGGTGGTGATGGTGTTGGCTGTGTCGTTGTTGTTATCATTTTGACTTCCCACCACGAAATCAGTCTTAACTCGCAGTCAGTCGAACAGCACTAGGAG
>CM060315.1:4412195-4414695 GCA_030674185.1 Monoplex corrugatus | reverse complement strand
CTGTCATTTCAATTACAAGTATTGTTTTAGAAATGATTGGATCTCGTTTCAAGACAGACAACTGTGTAGAAGTTGTACTTTCAGTAGTGATGGTGGCTCATTATCAAAGGCAAAGTGGTACACTGAAATCTTCGGCTTTTGATCACATTTGGTGGTGAACATGACTGTGATAATTCACAGGTTAAGAACATCTGGGTAGTGTTTGCTTACGAAAAAAAAAAATTACAATCGCACGTATCAAAAAAAAAAAAACAAGGAAAAAAAAAGAAAGAAAAAACAAAAAAAAACAAACAAGAACAACAAACAAGCAAACCAAAAAATAGCAAATCAGACTTGCTGAGAATATTTACTACTAAAATATTCCATTGCTACTACAAGTACTACTGGTAACAAAAATGATTTACATTTTTTTCATACTTTTTCGTCGCTATTAATTTCTACGTGACTCTCAAGAGTTATGTCCTTTGGTTGATATTATAAAAATTCTCCCTGCTTCCCTCTTATTTCTTTGGTATTACCTATATGCCTTGGAAGCAACCCTGTATATGTTCTGTCTTGTCTATGTGTGTGTGTTTGGTCAGTTCAAGAATAAAAGACTATGTCAATCTTGAACATAAGACCAATATATTGTATTATTTCTCTCCTCTCTCATAGTTGTGTGTAGGGTAGTTGCAGAGTATAAAGGTAGGCTTAGGCGCTCCTTTTTTGAGGAGTGTTCTGAGCTTACGGTTTTTGTGCTTTGTATCTGCTTCTATGCTAGCTGAATAGGTAGCGCAAACTATGTTAGATTTGAGAAGTTCATCAACATGGGAGATAATTTCTACGTGACTCTGAAGAGTAATGTCCTTTGGTTGATATTATAAAAAAAATAGATATTTGCTACTACTACCATTATTATCCATTGTTATTGTTGTTGGGGGTTGACATTATGTTTGCTTTACGTGTGTCTGTCTGTCGTACGTTGTTTTCAGTACTTGACTGATTGACGTAAATCAGTCAATATTTCGTTGTTATTCATTTTTTCTTATACTTTTCTTGACATTTTAATGTGATACCAAAAGGAAATAAGAGGGGAAGCAGGGAGAATTTTTAAATATCAACTAAGTAACATAACTCTTGAGAGTCACGGAGTTATCTCCCATGTAGAATTTCTCAATTCCATGTAGAATTCCTGTTCTGAACTTTACCACTTTATGCTTTGTGGCTGCGCCTATGCTAGTTGAATGGGTAGTGTAAACTGTGTTGGGGTTGAGAAATTCTACATGGGAGATAACTCCGTGACTCTCAAGAGTTATGTTACTTAGTTGATTATAAATGTGATTACATCATAGCGTCAGAGTTCATATGTTTGTCCCCGTTCTATGTTTCTTTTTAATGCTTCCATGACTTTTCCCCTTTGGTTTTACACTTGATTAATATTATTAATTTTTTTGACATAGTTTGCTATTATTTTATTTGCTTAATTTTGATTAATGTAATTCACTTCTTTTGATATCTATGTTTATATGTATAAAGTACAACGACTTCTTTTTATTACTGCAATTTACTGTTTCAATGAGTATATTTATATGTATGGAATAGCAAGGACTGCTTTTGATTACTGCAATTCACTGTTTTGTTATGTATTTTTATATGTATAGAGTACAAAGACTGCATTTTATTAATGCAATTCACTGTTTTAATGTCTGTGTTTATATGTATAGAGTACAAAGACTGCATTTTATTAATGCAATTCACTGTTTTAATGTCTGTGTTTATATGTATAGAGTACAAGGACTGCATTTTATTAATGCAATTCACTGTTTTAATGTCTGTGTTTATATGTATGGAGTAGGAAGGACTGCATTCGATTCATGATGTATTTCATTGTTCTAATATGTGTGCTTATATGTATAGAGTAGGCTTTTGATTCGTGATGTATTTCATTGTTTTAATATGTGTGCTTTTATGTCTAGAGTAGGCTTTTGATTCATGATGTATTTCATTGTTTTAATATGTGTGCTTTTATGTATAGAGTAAGCTTTTGATTCATGATGTATTTCACTGTTTTAATATGTGTGCTTTAATGTCTAGAGTAGGCTTTTGATTCATGATGTATTTCATTGTTTTAATATGTGTGCTTTTATGTCTAGAGTAGGCTTTTGATTCATGATGTATTTCATTGTTTTAATATGTGTGCTTTTATGTCTAGAGTAGGCTTTTGATTCATGATGTATTTCATTGTTTTAATATGTGTGCTTTTATGTATAGAATAGGCTTTTGATTCATGATGTATTTCATTGTTTTAATATGTGTGCTTTTATGTCTAGAGTAGGCTTTTGATTCGTGATGTATTTCATTGTTTTAATATGTGTGCTTTTATGTCTAGAGTAGGCTTTTGATTCATGATGTATTTCATTGTTTTAATATGTGTGCTTTTATGTCTAGAGTAGGCTTTTGATTCATGATGTATTTCATTGTTTTAATATGTGTGCTTTTATGTATAGAGTAGGCTTTTGAT
>CM060315.1:4397195-4409695 GCA_030674185.1 Monoplex corrugatus | reverse complement strand
AGAAAAAGAAAGAAAGAAAGAAAGAAAGAAAAAAGAAAGAAAGAAGGAAAGAAAAAAAGAAAGAAAGAAAAAGAAAGAAAGAAAGAAAGAAAGAAAAAGTGTCGAGCTTTATATTTCAGGCCATCAACAGACACAGGAAAATGATCACTTGAAAAAGAGACTAATTCTAGCATGATGATAATAAAATGGATAAGAAAAAAAGTGATGTTTCAAACAAGATACTTCTGTGTACGAACAATCTCCAAAATGTGATCGTAGTAGTAGTAGTGAGAAAAAGTGTGTACGAACATTCTCCAAAATGTGATAGTAGTAGTAGTAGTTGTAAGAAACTCTGGGAAGAGCTAAACAGCAGAAGGTCCTGTTATTGTTTGTTTGTTTTTCAAAACGAGCTGTTTTTGTTCCCATTTGCCCCTTCAGGATTGTTACGGATTACATTTTATTTCAAGGGATTACTGGTGTTGCATGACCGTCTGAGAGGCCTGTCTCAGTTGATGGCCAGGCATTAACTTGTCACAGACTTTCTGTGTTACATAACGGCCCTTACGGCAATCTTTCCTGATCCCAGCTAAAGGGGCATAACCAAGGGCAACATTTACATCCAGGGGGCTGTAACCTTGCGGGTTGTAAGAATAAGACATACACAAAAATGATTCAGGACGCGTTTTTGATACGACAAGACAGGATAGGACAGGAGACGAGACACACACACGCGCACACACATAATAATAATAATAATAATTACAATATTTATATAGCGCAAAATCTTGATAAAATCAAATCTAAGCGCTGAAGCAGACACACACGTAAGCACGCACACACGCACGCACGCACACACACGCACGCACACACACACACACACACACACACACACAACACACACACACGCATGGCTATAAATGGGGAGAAAGAATAAAAGCAATAAAAGCAAGAATAAAAGCAATGGAAAATTATAGAGAGCATAGCATATACAATTATATATTATAACCATGTGATTCCCTCCGAGCGGAGACAGGCTGCAGAGGGGGGGGGGGGGGGGGTTGAGTGAGGTTAGGATTTTATGCGGAGGAGAAAAGGTGAGTTTTGAGAGCGGACTTGAAGGAGACAAAAGTAGGTTGCTGACGGACTGAGAGAGGAAGTCTGTTCCAGGAGAGTGGACCAGAAACAGAGAAGGCTCGTGGACCATAGGTATTGAGCTTAGTGCGTGGAAAGCGAAAAGTCAGAGGATCGGAAGCAGAGCGGAGGGTACGTGAGGGAAGATAGATCTCAAGTAGGCTTGACAGGTAATCGGGGGCTGCGTTATTGAGGCTTTTGTAGCACATGGTGTCTAGTTTGTACTGTATGCGCTTTGATACAGGGAGCCAGTGAAGTTGTGCCAGGAGAGGAGATATGTGGTCAGCTTTTTTCTTTTTGAGTACAAGGCGTACAGCATTGTTTTGAATGCGCTGTAGGATGTGAATGGTGGAGGCAGGAAGACCAGACAGGAGTGAATTGCAATAGTCAATGCGAGACATTATGAAGGAGAGAACGAGTTTTGCAGTTGTTTCGACAGAGAGATACTTCCTGATCAGCCTTATACGATGGAGATGATAGTAGCAGGATCTGGTAGTTTGAGAAACAAAGTTGTTCATGGAGAGGGTAGAGTCAATGCAGACACCAAGGTTTTTAGCTGAATCAGAAATTGGGACTGATGTGTTACATAATGGGAGAGAAAGAGGAGGCAGCTGAGAAAGTTTCTGACGGGTGCCAATGAGGATAGCTTCTGTTTTGTCGTCATTAAGCTGAAGTCTATTGTGTGTCATCCAGTTCTTAATGTCCGAGTAACACTCAGTGGTGCGAGTCAACAGGCGCTGTATATTATCAGGTGAGTCACTGTCTTGAAGTTGGGTGTCATCAGCATAGAAGTGGTGTTTTATGGAGTGGGAGTTGATGATGGTGGACAGGGGGGAGGTGTAAAGAGTGAACAGAACAGGGCCAAGGACAGATCCTTGTGGAACACCACAGGTCAGGTATGCAGGTTGAGAGTAAGTGCCATTGATGAGAACGGTTTGTTTTCTGTTGGATAGGTATGAAATGAACCAAGACAGAGCAATATCAGAGATGCCAAAAGTATGATGAAGTCTAGAAAGGAGAATACCATGATCAATGGTATCAAAGGCTGCAGACAGATCAAGGAGTGTGAGGAGAGAGACTTTGCCAGTATCAGTTGCAAGGAGGAGATTGTTGAGAATGTGTAGTAGGGCAGTTTCAGTGCTATGGCACTGGCGGTAGGCTGACTGGAAAGGATTGAGGAGATTGTTGGCAGACAGGTGAGAGTTCAGCTGGTTGAGGACGACTTTTTCAAGGAGTTTTGACAAGAAAGAGAGATTAGAGATAGGCCGGTAATTTTTCAGTTCATTTGGATCTAAATTGTGTTTCTTGAGGAGAGGGTGAACAATAGCAGACTTGAAAGAATCAGGGACAGTTCCAGTTTGAAGAGAAGTGTTGATGATGTCAGTGATGAATGGGAGGAGAGTAGGGAGACAGTCGGCGTAGAGAGAACCTGGAAGAGGATCCAGTTCGCAGGTTTTGAACGACATGGATCTGATTGTGTTGAGAATTTCTTCTTGTGAGACTGGGTTAAAAGTAGTAAGAGGTGTGCCAGAGAAGGAAGGGTCAGGTGGGCATGGTTGACAGGGTGTCCTGTCAAGCCTGTCACGAAGAGTTTGTATTTTGGTGGTGAAATAGTTGGAGAATACAGATGGGAGTTCTTCATTTGTATGTTTTGTTGGGAGAGGTAAATCTTTTCGTGTGCCAAGGAGATGATTCATGGTTGTAAAGAGTTCTTTTGAAGAAGAGGCATTCAGGATTTTGGTTTGGAAATAGCTTGTTTTTGCTGATGCAATGAGGGTGGATACTTTTGTTTTAGAGGCTTGGAAAAGTTGCCTGTGTACAGTGAGTTTGGATTTGCGCCAGCGGCGCTCTGCTCTGCGGCGGGCACGTTTTGCACAGGCGATCTCATGAGTGAGCCAGGGGGTAGGGGGGCGGTCAGGTAAAGGACGGGTTGTGGCTGGAGCATGAGTGTCCAGAAGATGGTGGAGAGTAGTATAGAATTCATCGGCAAGGTTATGTGACTTTTCAGAAAGGAGACGGGAGGCATCATACACACACACACTCATACACACACACACACACACACACACACACACACACACCACACACACACATACACACACACACACACACACACACACACACACACACACACACACACACACACACACACACACACACACACACACACAATTAACATTAACAATGTGAAGGAAAAATTTAACGCGAAAATACTAACTTCATAAACTTAATGTATTGCTTTAAGTTTATGAAGTTAATATTTTCGCGTTAAATATTTCCTTCACATTGTTAATGTTAATTGTTAGTGTTAAGATCTTGTTCCATTTTTCTATTTACCCACTTATTCATGTCTTTTATTCTGTCTCCCCTCTCCCCACAATGCAACTCGCCCACCTCTCATCCTCCATTTTTCCCCCGTCTAATATCACTCATAGTGAACAGACGTTAAATTAAAGAACGAACGAACACACACACACACACACACACACACACACACACACACACACACACACACAGACACGCACACACACACACAAACACACACACACACACACACACACACACACACACACACACACACACACACACACACACAGAGCCAGCAGTACTGGGGAGGTCTCGTGATACGTCCAAATGTGGACAGTTTCTCTTCCTTTCTTCCTTTACCTATTCTAGTGTCACGACAAGAATGGTCCTCGGGAGAAAGGGGGGTGGGGGGGGGGGTGGGGAGGGGGCTTGTGAGACGCAGCAGCAGACAGAATTCTATGTGTCTGTCTGTAAGGTGAAGGCAGCCACGAGCAGTTCAGGTGCACTGAGAGTGGTTCAGTGCTTACTGTTTGCCGCTCAGCTCTCCCTATGGGCAGCCAAAAGGTCAGCTGTTAATGGTACGAGCTTGATTCCACACCTGTGTAAAAAAAACAAAAACACACACACACACACACACACACACACACACACACACACACACACACACACACACACACACACACACACACACACACACACACACACACACACACACCACACTTGTGACGTGGCAGGTGACGAGACCAAACCAAAGTAAGATTTTTTATTTTTATTTATTTTTTTTTTTTTTCATTTTCAAGTTTTCGTCGTTTCATAGTGGACAGTTTGTCCTGTTCCCGCCACAGTCTTTGGTCTTACGTTCAAGGTACGATACTTGAGGCAGTTACTCTATGTCTAGCACTTGGTCTCAAATATGCCAGACAATTATCTCAGGTGTTCTCAGAGTGCCAGATAATTATCTCATATAGGTGTTCTCAGAGTGCCAGATAATCATCTCAGATAGGTGTTCTCAGAGTGCCAGATAATCATCTCAGATAGGTGTTCTCAGAGTGCCAAACAATTATCTCAGAGAGGTGTTCTCAGAGTGCCAGATAATCATCTCAGGTAGGTGTTCTCAGAGTGCCAAACAATTATCTCAGATAGGTGTTCTCAGAGTGTCAGATAATCATCTCAGGTAGGTGTTCTCAGAGTGCCAGATAATCATCTCAGGTAGGTGTTCTCAGAGTGCCAGACAATTATCTCAGACAGGTTTCTCAGAGTGCCAGACAATTATCTCAGATAGGTGTTCTCAGAGTGCCAGAGAATTATCTCAGATAGTGTTCTCAGAGTGCCAGAGAATTATCTCAGATGGGTGTTCTCAGTGTGCCAGACAATTATCTCAGATAGGTGTTTCAGAGTGCCAAACAATTATCTCAGATAGGTGTTCTCAGAGTGCCAGATAATTCATCTCAGATAGATGTTCTGAAAGTGCCGACAATTATCTCAGATAGGTGTTCTCAGAGTGCCAACAATTATCTCAGATAGGTGTTCTCAGAGTGCCAAAAATTATCTCAGATAGGTGTTCTCAGAGTGCCAGAGAATTATCTCAGATAGGTGTTCTCAGAGTGCCAAACAATTATCTCAGATAGGTGTTCTCAGAGTGCCGACTATCATCTCAGATAGGTGTTCTCAGAGTGCCAGATAATCATCTCAGATAGGTGTTCTCAGAGTGCCAGATATATCTCAGATAGTGTTCTGAAAGTGCCGACAATTATCTCAGATAGGTGTTCTCAGAGTGCCAAACAATTATCTCAGACAGGTGTTCTCAGAGTGCCAAACAATTATCTCAGATAGGTGTTCTCAGAGTGCCAAACAATTATCTCAGACAGGTGTTCTCAGAGTGCCAAGCAATTATCTCAGACAGGTGTTCTCAGAGTGCCAAGCAATTATCTCAGACAGGTGTTCTCAGAGTGCCAAACAATTATCTCAGACAGGTGTTCTCAGAGTGCCAAGCAATTATCTCAGACAGGTGTTCTCAGAGTGCCAAACAATTATCTCAGACAGGTGTTCTCAGAGTGCCAAACAATTATCTCAGACAGGTGTTCTCAGAGTGCCAAACAATTATCTCAGACAGGTGTTCTCAGAGTGCCAAGCAATTATCTCAGACAGGTGTTCTCAGAGTGCCAACAATTATCTCAGACAGGTGTTCTCAGAGTGCCAAACAATTATCTCAGACAGGTGTTCTCAGAGTGCCAAGCAATTATCTCAGACAGGTGTTCTCAGAGTGCCAAGCAATTATCTCAGACAGGTGTTCTCAGAGTGCCAAGCAATTATCTCAGACAGGTGTTCTCAGAGTGCCAAACAATTATCTCAGACAGGTGTTCTCAGAGTGCCAAGCAATTATCTCAGACAGGTGTTCTCAGAGTGCCAAACAATTATCTCAGACAGGTGTTCTCAGAGTGCCAAGCAATTATCTCAGATAGGTGTTCTCAGAGTGCCAAGCAATTATCTCAGACAGGTGATGTCAAAGGTGCTAGGCAATTATCTCAGGTAGGTGATGTCAAAGGTGCTAGGCAATTATCTCAGGTAGGTAATCTCACGGTTTACCTCAGGTAGGTAGGTAGGTGGTCTTCTCTAAATCGGCATGCAGTGTCCATGTTTCACGCCGTTAGAGGGCGATAACACCTACAAACTGTTAGTTCTACTAAGGATCAAACAATGTCACCAGGGAGTTTACGTTAGTCGATAAGATAATTGGTTGGAGCGTATAAAACTTTTTTGGAAAATCACATATAAATCAGAATGCGAATACATTTTGTGTGTGTGTGTGTGTTCTTCTTCTTTTTTTTTTTCTGTTCTTCTTCTTTCTTCTTCTTCTTCTCTTCTTCTCTTCTTCTTCTCTTCTTCTTCTTCTTCTTCTTCTTTTTCCCTTCTTCTTCTTCTTCTTCTTCTTTCTTCTTCTCCCTTAACACTGTGAAGAACCATCAGGGCGCCACGCTAAAGCATCAGATTCCTCCAGTTCTGTCGGTTATGTAGCAAAGCCTGGGTCTGTATAATGGTTTCTCTGTCCAATCCACAGTGTTACCAATGTGTTGTTTGTCCTGTCTTCCCCTCTGTATCACTCCCCCAACAATTCCTTGACAAACAACAATATGTGATCAAGACTTTCTCAACTCTTTATAATGTGTTTATTCCTTTTCTCATACTGGACAGAGCAGCAGGAAGTTTCAGTCTTTTTCTCTTAATATTCGTATCTGGTGTTTGTTTGTTTGTTTGTGATCTTACGCTTGACAAAGGCCAGTTGGCCAAAAATTTGTGCCTGTCTTGTCTTGTTGTATTAAATACGCGTTCATATTCTTCTTTCGTGTTTTTTTCTGGTTCCTGTTTGTTTGAACGCGGGCAGTCACACTTGTTTTGGATTCTTCATTTGTTTTTGTTGTTGTTGTTGTTGTTTGTCAGTTTGTTTGTTTATTTCTTTACTTTTGTTGTTTGTCGGTTTGTTTGTTTGTTTGTTTCTTTACTTTTGTTGTTTGTCGGTTTGTTTGTTTATTTCTTTACTTCTATCATTGTCAGCGTTAAGTGTTTGTACGTACCTGTTACAGTTGTCTAGAAAACAATATATTGGTCTCTCAAATCTAACACAGCTTACGCTACCCATTCAGCTAGCATAGAAGCAGATACAAAGTACAAAAACAGCAAGCTCAGAACACTCCTCAAAAAAGGAGCGCCCAAGCCTACCTTTATACTCTGCAACTACCCTACACACAACTATGAGAGAGGAGAGAAATAAAATACATTGGTCGAATATATCTCTCTCCTCTCTCATAGTTGTGTGTAGGGTAGTTGCAGAGTATAAAGGTAGGCTTGGGCGCTCCTTTTTGAGGAGTGTTCTGAGCTTGCTGTTTTTGTACTTTGTATCTGCTTCTATGCTAGCTGAATGGGTAGCGTAAGCTGTGTTAGATTTGAGAAATTCTATACAACATGGGAGATAATTCTCAAGAGTTGTGTCCTTTGATTATATTAGAAAACAATGTATGTGTTTGGTGAGGTGTGCATATTTACTTTGATATAATTTTTTTTACTTACAAGATTGACTTTACGTTGTATGTCATGGTATCTTAATTTGGATACTTAATGTGTTCACGTTGTACGTTTGGTTGTTAAAACACCACGATGTGATTTATCTTTTGGGGATAATAAGGTTGAGCTTGACTTTACTCCTTTTGACTTAATCTTCAGTTAATCCACAAATTGTGTGTTTTCTGCCATATGTTGGTATGTTAATCCACAAATTGTGTGTTTTCTGCCATATGTTGGTATGTTAATCCACAAATTGTGTGTTTTCTGCCATATGTTGGTATGTTAATCCACAAATTGTGTGTTTTCTGCCATATGTTGGTATGTTAATCCACAAATTGTGTGTTTTCTGCCATATGTTGGTATGTTAATCCACAAATTGTGTGTTTTCTGCCATATGTTCGTATGTTAATCCACAAATTGTGTGTTTTCTGCCATATGTTGGTATGTTAATCCACAAATTGTGTGTTTTCTGCCATATGTTCGTATGTTTGACTACCTGCTTCTTACCATTTGTGGACAACGTGGAATGATTGGAAACCAGCATAATGATCTTCAGAGGTCAAAGTTTGCAATATCTGTAAGATATGGTTCCCATGGGCTAGTTAGGACCTCAGGACCTGGCCAGCTCATGGGTTTATGTGCAGGCTTAAGGCTTGTGTCATGATCATTCTAGACCTTCTCCATCACATGGTACTTGTGATGTCATTGCATATGGAATTCATTCCGAGCGCAGAGACGTCAATTTGAGAAACTGCTCATAATAATAATAATAATTACAATATTTATATAGCGCAAAATCTTGATAAAATCAAATCTAAGCGCTGAAGCAGACACACACGCAAGCACGCACGCACGCACGCACACACACGCACGCGCACACACACACACACACACACACACACACACACACACACACACACACACACACACACATGGCTATAAATGGGGAGAAAGAATAAAAGCAATAAAAGCAAGAATAAAAGCAATGGAAAATTATAGAGAGCATAGCATATACAATTAGTTTTATCACAGAAATATTATACGGGTTTTTCTTCTTAGTTTGTTAGGTGTTTGGTCAAGAAGGTTTCATCGCAACAGGGCAATTCTATATGCGCACCAATCCACTAAATATCTAGCAGACTCCTTGAGCCTACGCAAAACTATGCACAGGCAAGATCTTGAAATAGGGAGGACAGAGAAGGAGAAAAGAGGATAAGGGGCTTATGAAACTCCAACACTCCCAGTGTTCCAAATCCCTGTTCCTCATAAAGTGACCTGTAAATGTCGCCTGTCTTTTCCTAATCTTCCTTATGAGTGATCTACTTGTGTCTGCCTCCATCAAGACTGTCTCGTTTGTTTTCTTTGCTGTCCATGGAACTCTCAACATTCTTCTTAGAAACCACATCTCGGCTGCCTCAATCTTGTTCTGGCTTTGCTTGTTGACTGTCCACGCCTCACATCCATACAACAGTATTATAATAATAATAATAATTACAATATTTATATAGCGCAAAATCTTGATAAAATCAAATCTAAGCGCTGAAGCAGACACACACGCAGGCACGCACGCCCGCACACACACGCACGCACACATACAGACACACACACACACACACACACACACACACACACACACACACACACACACACCCACACACACGCATGGCTATAAATGGGGAGAAAGAATAAAAGCAATAAAAGCAAGAATAAAAGCAATGGAAAATTATAGAGAGCATAGCATACAATTATATATTATAACCATGTGATTCCCTCCGAGCGGAGACAGGCTGCAGAGGGGAGGGTTGAGTGAGGTTAGGATTTTATGCAGGAGAGAAAAGGTGAGTTTTGAGAGCGGACTTGAAGGAGACAAAAGTAGGTTGCTGACGGACTGAGAGAGGAAGTTTGTTCCAGGAGAGTGGACCAGAAACAGAGAAGGCTCGTGGACCATAGGTATTGAGCTTAGTGCGTGGAAAGCGAAGAGTCAGAGGATCAGAGGCAGAGCGGAGGGTACGTGAGGGAACATAGATCTCAAGTAGGCTTGACAGGTAATCGGGGGCTGCGTTATTGAGGCTTTTGTAGCACATGGTGTCTAGTTTGTACTGTATGCGCTTTGATACAGGGAGCCAGTGAAGTTGTGCCAGGAGAGGAGATATGTGGTCAGCTTTTTTCTTTTTGAGTACAAGGCGTGCAGCATTGTTTTGAATGCGCTGTAGGATGTGAATGGTGGAGGCAGGAAGACCAGACAGGAGTGAATTGCAATAGTCAATGCGAGACATTATGAAGGAGAGAACGAGTTTTGCAGTTGTTTCGACAGAGAGATACTTCCTGATCAGCTTTATACGATGGAGATGATAGTAGCAGGATCTGGCAGTTTGAGAAACAAAGTTGTTCATGGAGAGGGTAGAGTCAATGCAGACACCAAGGTTTTTAGCTGAATCAGAAATTGGGACTGATGTGTTACATAATGTTAATGTTAATGTTAATTGATAGGCATCTGTTGGTAAGAATGCTTGTCATCTTCTTGAATGTTGTTTTGGCTTGGCCGATTCTGCCGGCTATTTCCGATGTGCATCTGCCGTCTGATGAAATGACCGTTCCCAGGTATTTGAACTTATAAACCTGATATACATATATATATATAGATACATATACATATATATATATACATATATACACACATGTATACACACACATGGTAACTCTCAAACTTAGTCTGTTCGTTGTCCATCTTAATGTTTCCATCATCCAGGCAGTGTCAGCTCAGTGTTTTAGGGTCCTACTTCCTCTGTCTCCATTTCAAAATCTTGATAGCGCATAGGGTTTTTGCGCAGGCTCAAGGAGTCTGCCTGATAATTGCGGCAGATTATGATGAAGCGCATAAATACGTCATGAACAAACTCCAAATTTTAAATTCCTTTTTGTTTTAATCACATTTTGGTCTGCTTACTTCACCACATGTGCTGTCAATCCAATGGTGCGGCGCTGGGTTTTACTGGATACAATATTATGTATTCGTAATCAAAATGTGAATTGTTGGCTCCATCTAGAAACATAAATAGCCTCTGGTAGTCATTGCACACAGACACACAAAGACACACACTGACTCTGTCTTTAACCCTTTGAATTAACCCCTTAACCGTCCATCCACAGATGGGCTGCAGCGGCGCTTTCCACTGCGTGTCACGTAAGATCTCAGCGGCTTTCGGACGTTACGGATCATTAGTCGGACGCTACCCTCTGCCCTTCGTCATACTGCCCATCCTGATATGCGGGGGTCTGGGCGTGGGCTTCATGTTCCGAGAGAACGAGACGGACATCGAGACACTGTACACGCCCATGGTCAGCAGGTCAAGGTCGGACAGGGAGAGGATCAAGGGGATCTTTCCTGATGGCACAGGCAGCTGGTACAATCCCATGAATCTGAACGACCAGCTCTGGGCGGTACCATACTCTTCAGGCATAAGGAAGGAGAGAACTTGCTCACTCCGGAAACCCTGAAAGAGATCACCGAGTTTTCGGAGGTGAGAGGGTGTCTGAGAGTGTGTCCTTCATTTTGTTGTTATTGACGGTGGTGGTGGTGGTGGTGTGGTGGTGGGGTGATGGTGGTGGTGGTGTTGGTGTTGTGTGGTGATGGTTGGGTGTGGTGGTATGTGGTGTGGTGTTGTGTTGGGTGATGGGTGGTGTGATGGTGGTGGGTGTGGTGTTGGTGGTGGTGGTGTGGTGTTGGTGGTGATGTGGTGGTGTGGTGTTGGTGGTGTGGTGATGGTGGTGGTGGGGGTGGTGATGGTGGTGGTGATGGTGGTGGTGGTGGTGTGTGTTGGTGATGGTGGTGGTGGGTGTTGTGGTGGTGATGGTGGTGGTGGTGGTGGTGATGGTGTGGTGATGGTGTGGTGTGGTGTTGGTGATTATTTCGCTTCTTATTTTTTTCTTCCTCTTTCTCTCTGTCCTCCTTTCTTATTAAATTTGTTGTTCTTGTCATCCCATATTTTTTGTTTCTGTTGTTGTTGTTGTTGTTGTTGTTGTTGTTTTCTTCTTCTTCTTCTTCTTCTTCTTCTTCTTCTTCTTCTTCTTCTTCGTCTTCTTCTTCTTCTTCTTCGTCTCTTCTTCTTCTTCTTCTTCTTCTTCTTCTTCTTCTTCTTCTTCTTCTTCTTCTTTCTTCTCTTCTTCTTCTTCTTCTTCTTCTTCTTCTTCTTCTTCTTCTCTCTTCTTCTTCTTCTTCTTCTTCTTCTTCTTCTTCTTCTTCTTCTTCTTCTTTCTTCTTCTTCTTCTTCTTCTTCTTCTTCTTCTTCTTCTTCTTCTTCTTCTTCTTCTTCTTCTTCTTCTTCTTCTTCTTCCTTCTTCTTCTTCTTCTCTTCTTCTTCTTCTTCTTCTTCTGTTTCTTCTTCTTCTTCGTCTTCTCTTTCTTCTTTCGTTTTCGTCTTCTTTTTCTTTTTAAAATTGTTGCTGTTGATTCGTAATTGTTAATTATGTTTGTTATTTTGTTTACCTGTTTGTTTTCACACGGAAAGTGTTCTGTAGAATGTTCTGTTTCCATCCAAAAAAAGATAAACATTCTGCAAAAGGGGGTGGGGAGAGGGAGTGGGAGAGACACAGGGAGAGACAGAGAGAGTATGAATATATATGTTTTAGTGTGTGTTTATGTGTGTATGTGTGTATGCTTGTACGTTTGTAAGTTTATGTGTATAGTCTGTATGTGTGTATGTCTTTGTCTGCATGTATGTGTGTGTGTCAGTGTGTGTGTAGCTGTGTGTTTATGTGTGTCTGTGTAAGTGTGAATGTGTGTTTGTGTATGCGCTTGTGTGTGTTAGTGAGTGTACTGGTGTGTGCATATGTGTGTATGTTTGTATGTGTGTATGTATTAGTGTGTATGTATATGTGTGCTTGTGCGTGTGTGTATGTGTGTGTGAGTAGTAGTGTGTGTATTAATATATGTATATATGTATGTGTGTGTGGTTATATATGTGTGTGTATGTATGTGCTAGTGTATGTGTAGTGTGCTGTATTAGTGTGTGTGTTAGTGCGTG
>CM060315.1:4377195-4379695 GCA_030674185.1 Monoplex corrugatus | reverse complement strand
ATTAAGCATACATTTTTATTGGAAAAATACAACCTCTCGTTATGTAAGAGGTGGCAGTCTTGAACACATTTTTCATTCCTTTCAAATCGTCGAAAATCTTCGACAAAGTGTTTGCATCAATTCTGCTATCTACAAATTATAGCATACAACAAGCCTCTGTTCTTAGTCCATTGCTTTTTTAAAGTATATAAATGATCTCGTCTGCTTTTTCCAGACTTGTGTGAACTTTTCTGTGATGATACAACTATATACATTAGTCATGATGATATAAATATTGTATCAAAATTACTACAAACAAGTATCAACAAATTAATGTAATAGTGTGAACGAAATCGTCTCTCTCTATATAGTGCCACCCCATCCCTCCCCCCCAGAAAAAAAACTAACAAAAACAAAACATAAGACAATAACCAAAAACAATGAAAACACAATAAGGAATCAAATCAGAAACAAAAACAAACCGAAATAATAGCTAAAAACAATGAAAATACAGCAAACAAATCAAACCAAAAAAATCTAAACTCATGCTAATTATAGCCAGACGAAAAAGTCAAAACCTCTGATAATCTTAGAATTGTTTTCATGGGCGATGAATCAGTTCAAAGAGAACTTTCACAAAACCCTGTGCATTACGACTGATAATACTTTCACATGGCATAATCAAATCAATAAACCGATGAAAAATGTTCCCCTGAAAGCGTATCAGTTAAATCATATAAAGCATTTTCTAAGCTTGCCAAAACAAATATTTTTGCGTAGACATATTATTTCATCCATCAGATACACTTCCACTATTTAACTCTACCGATACAAATGCTTTGAACTTCTGACACTGAATTCATAAATCTGCCATAAAAACAACAGTTCTTCTAAAAACATCGAGTTCAGAATAACGAAATTACAACAACCAGATTTTTACCATTAAAAGAGATATTTACTGGTACAAAAATACTCCATCCACACTTTACTTCAAAAGAGTCAAGTTCGCTGGGCTGGCCATGTGTACCGGATGTCTGACTCCAGAATTCCGAAGCAACTCCTCTACGGGGAACTAGCGTCTGGCAAGAGAACAGTTGGAGGTCAGAGAAAACGGTTTAAAGACAGCTTGAAGGCATCGCTAAAGTCCCTCAGCATAGACTGGGAGAATTGGGAAAACCTTGCCCTCGACCGTACAGTCTGGCGTAGAAGAATCGAAACCGGATGTACCACTTCAGAAGTGTCTCGTATCCAATCTGCACAAGAAAAACGAGCTGCATGGAAAGCTAGGGCTGTAAACCCTTCAACCACAGTAACTGACCATAGATGTCCAACCTGTGGACGTTACTTCTGTGCCCGGATCGGATTGATCAGTCACCTCCGGACACACTGATCAAATAAACTTCATGAAGCCGTGGTCATTGTCGACGACGACAGACGAACACCACTGGTTCAAAGAACTATTGATGCAAACAAAAATTATTGTCAAGGGAAGCAACAACAAAAATACTAATACTGAACTCTGACCGAAGATCTTTACATTCAGAAAGGTTTACAATCATTAAAAAACTCGAGTCCATGCCATGTATCCCTAGCCCTGCACCTTTTCTTTCATTTAAATTTGACCCCAGACATAGACACTTAACTTAAACCCCAACTTCCTGCTGCGAGAATTGATTTACGTAAGTTAAACCCGTCTCATCCAGGTGGCGCCTTTTGAAATAACTCCATGAAATGTCCTGTCCTCCACAACACTGCAGCTGAAAACAAATTAAAAAAAAAAAAAAAAACCCTCATGATTCATTTTCTCCAGTAGTCACGGTTTTATCAAGACAATGACTATGATACCTTGCTATGTATATCGGTAAAACTTTAATCTTCTGATGTGTATTCAAAACAAGTGTGACTGCTCGCGTTCAAGCAAACTGGAACCAGAAAAAAACACGAAAGAAGAATATGAACGCGTATTTAATAAAACAAAACAAGACAGGCGCAAATTTTCGGTCAACTGGCTTTTGTCAAGCGTAAGATTACAAACAAACACTAGATACAAAAAAAGACTCAGTTTGTTCCTTTTCTCTCATTGAAGACAGCAGCAGGGAAGTTTCAGTCTTTTTCTCAAAATGTTTGTATCTAGTGTTTGTTTGTTTGTAATCTTACGCTTGACAAAGGCCAGTTGGCCGAAAATTTGGGCCTGTCTTGTTTTGTTGTATTAAATACGCGTTCATATTCTTCTTTCGTGTTTTTTTCCTTCTAATGTGTGTTATGTTCCCTCTTGTTTCGTCCTGTCCATTCATCCTTCCGTTTTTCATCGTGTGTCTTCCCCTTCCTCCATTTTAGTTAACTGTGTAACATTACTGTGTAATGTATTTATTGTACATGATTTCATAGGTTTTGCGATTTTTTTCCTTCTGTGCTGTCCACATCTTATTTGTGCGTGATGCCATATGTATGGTCAATGTTTTGATGTTGAATCATGCAAATCAGAGCAGCACGAACGGCTGGGGAGAGCTGAACAGCAGCA
>CM060315.1:4357195-4364695 GCA_030674185.1 Monoplex corrugatus | reverse complement strand
TGGATAGGATGAGGGAATCAGAGGGTTAAGTTTTTGCTTTGCTAGCATGGTTGACAATGCAGGATGCTGGTGGACAGGGTGAGGGAGTCAAAGGGTTACGTTTTTGCTTTGCTAGCATGGTTGACAATGCAGGAAGCTGGTGGACAGGGTGAGGGAGTCAAAGGGTTAAGTTTTTGCTTTGCTAGCATGGTTGACAATGCAGGAAGCTGGTGGACAGAGTGAGGGAGTCAAAGGGTTAAGTTTTTGCTTTGCTAGCATGGTTGACAATGCAGGATGCTGGTGGACAGGGTGAGGGAGTCAAAGGGTTAAGACGGACCGTTAACAGGACAGTTTTAATTTGCCGGCTGGGATTGAACTCGAGATGTCAAATGTTGAATTCACACAGTGCTCAACACACTCACAAAATACAATAAAACTTTACCCATCCTGTCGTCGTCATCATCATCATCACCATCATCACCACCACCATCACCATCATCATCATCACCACCACACCCACCACCATCATCATCATCATCATCATCATCAGCATCATCATCATCACCACCATCATCACCATCATCACCACCACCATCACCATCATCATCACCAACACCATCACCATCATCATCATCACCACCACCACCACCACCACCACCACCACCATCATCATCATCATCATCACCATCATCACCACCACCATCACCATCATCATCATCACCCCCCCACCCCCCCACCATCATCATCATCATCATCATCATCATCATCATCAGCATCATCATCATCACCACCACCACCATCATCACCATCATCACCACCACCATCACCATCATCATCACCACCACCATCACCATCATCATCATCGTCACCACCACCACCACCACCACCACCACCATCATCATCATCATCATCATCATCACCATCATCACCACCACCATCACCATCATCATCATCACCACCACCACCACCACCACCACCACCACCACCACCACCACCACCACCACCACCACCACCACTCATCATCTCATCATCATCATCACATCATCATCATCATCATCATCATCATCATATGTGTCCTGTCGCATGGCATTGGAGATCATGGCCCTCCACACTAATTTATTCCTTGTCGCTGCAAGTACATCTCCCACCCTCTCTGTCCTCAGCCACCCTGCAAGTCCGTCCAATATTTTCTCCCTGGGTCTATCTGGTGGTCTCTTTCCCTCCAGCTTTCCTGTCGTGACCAGGTGCTCCAATTTCTGTTCCCTCATAAAACGTCGTATAGATGTTGCTTGTCTTTTCCTAATCTTCTTCATTAATGATCTTCTTGCATCTGCCTCCTTCAAGACTGTCTGGTTTGTTTTCTTTACTGTCCATGGAACTCTCAACATTCTTCTTAGAAATCAGATTTCAGCTGCCTCAATTTTGTTCTGACTTTGTCTGTCCACGCCTCACAACCGTATAATATTATCGGTTCTATATAACATTCAAGAACTCTTCCTGATGATAATTGATAGACATTTGTTGGTAAGAATGCTTTTCATCTTCTTGAATGCTGTTTTGGCTTGGCCGATTCTGCTAGCTATTTCTAATGTGCATCTGCCGTCTGGTGAGATGACCGTTCCCAGATATTTAAACTTATCAACCTGTCTTAAAGTTGTGCCATCTGTTGTTATTTTGCATGAGAGGATTTCTTGTTTTTTATTGATTACCATGACTTCAGTCTTCTTGGTATTTATAGCTCCAGCCCTTTATTTTTGTTTTCAATCTTTGTCATATTCACAAGGTTTTGTAGGTCATTTTTCATTTTCTGCAATTGGCACGGTGTCGTCTGCGTAATGAATGTTGTTTATCGTGTCCACCGTGCATGAAATGTTTGTATAGCAGTTATTCCCCCTTCCGTCAGGTTCAACACTTGGGATGAAGAGAACTTCGGGGTGGCCTTTCCTGTGGCGTTCGTCATCACAGAGCCCGTCAACTACACAGACCAGGCCACGGTGATCAAGATGATGGAGCTGATGCACTCAGCCAGGAACGACCCGGACATCTCCCCCCTGGGCACCTACTGCTGGTTCACGGAGTACATGTTCAGCCCCAGCCTGGACATCTCCAGCACAGAGAACTTCTCCCGATCTCTGAAGGAGGACTTCTTGCCCGGACACCCCCGCTACATGAACGACGTGGTCTTCGACGCTGAAAACAAGACGGTGCTGGCTTCCCGGTGCCACGTGTTTTCCAACAACGTGGTAGAATCCACGCGGCAGGCGGAGCTGATGATCAGGATGAGGGACCTAGCTGATAAGGCTCCCTTGCCCACCTTCGCCTACCATCCAGCTTTCGTCTACTTCGAGCAATACGTGATGATCATGCGTAGCACGCTGCAGACTGTTGCCATCACCTTGGCCGTCATGTTCGTCGTCACTTTCCTCTTTCTCGTCCACCCCACCATCGTCCTCCTCGTCTTCCTCAACATCATCATGATCATCGTGGGCATCTTCGGCTTCATGGGACTGTGGGGTCTGACGCTCAGCTCCGTCACCATGATCCACTCATCATGAGCGTCGGTTTCTCCGTGGACTTCTCCGCTCACGTGTGCTCCGCTTACATGCTGTCTGATGGCCGGTCAAGGAAGGAACGAGCACAGTACGCCCTGGTGCACGCGTCTGGCCCCATCCTGAACAGCGGGCTGTCCTCGCTCATCGGCATCGTGGTCCTCATCTTCTCTGACTCCTACATCTTCCAGTCCTTCTTCAAGATCATGACGCTGGTCATTGGCTTTGGGATTCTGCACGCCGTCTTCCTTATCCCTGTGCTTCTGTCCTGGATAGGTCAGTCTGTCTGTCTGTCTGTCTGTCTGTCTGTTTGTCTTTTCTGTCTGTGTGTCTGTCTGTCTGTCTGTCTATCTGTCTGTGTGTGTATGTGTGTCTGACTGTCTGTCTGTCTGTCTGTCTGTCTTACTGCCTGTTTGTCTGTGTGTCTGTGTGTCTGTCTGTCTTACTGCCTGTTTGTCTGTCTGTCTTACTGCCTGTTTGTCTGTCTGTCTGTCTGTCTTACTGCCTGTTTGTCTGTCTGTCTGTGTGTCTGTCTGTCTTACTGTCTATCTGTTTGTGTGTGTATGTGTGTCTGACTGACTGTCTGTCTGTCTGTCTTACTGTCTGTTTGTCTGTAAACTGGCTCAACATCTGTCTGGGCCGTCAGTCCGTCCGTCCGTCTGTCTGTCTGTGTCTGTCTTACTGCCTGTTTGTCTGTCTGTCTGTTGTCTGTCTGTCTGTCTGTTTTGTCTGTCTGTCTGTCTGCTGGCTCAGCATTTGTCTGTCCGTCCGTCCGTCCGTCCGTCCGTCTGTCTGTCTGTATGTATGTATGTATGTCTGTATGTCTGTCTGTCTGTTTGTCTGTATGTCTGTCTCTCTTTCTCTCTCTCTCCCTCCCTCCCTCTCTCTCTCTGTGTCTACTGGCTCAATGTCTGTCTGTTTGTCTGTTGTCTGTCTGTCTGTCCGTATACCTGTCTGTTTCTCCTCATGTCTGTCTGTTATCTGTCTGTCCGACCAACTAGGAGCTTATCAGAAGCCCTGGTCATTGTGCTGGTAGTTGATCGCCTTCCTAGTTCTGGTACTGCTGCTGTTTTTATCTGCAGTTTATCGTATTTCCCCAGTATTATAGATACTGCTCCTGTCCTAGTAATGGTGTCGTGGTGATGGTGATGGTAGTCTTTCTTTCTTTCTTTCTTCTGTTCTTTCTTTCTTTCTTCTTTTCTTTTTTTCTTTCTTCTTTTTTCCTTTCTTTCTTACTTTCTTTCTTACTTCTTCTTTCTTTTTTCTCTCTTCTTTCTCTCTTCTTTCTTTCTTTTTCTTTTTTCTTTCTTTTTCTTTCTTTCTTTTCTTCTTTCTTTCTTCTTTCTTTTTTTTCCTTTCTTTCTTACTTTCTTCATTTTCTTTCTTTCTTTCATTTTCTTTCTTCTTTCTTTCTCTTTTGTCACGTTTCTTTCTTTCTTTTTTCTTTCTTACTTTCTTTCTTGCTTCTTTCTTTCTTAATTTCTTTCTTTCTTTCTTCTTCCTTCTCTCTCCTTCTTTTGTTGCATTTTTACTCTTTCTCTAATTCTCCAGCTTTCTTTCTACTTCTTTCTTTCCCTCATTTCTCATCATCTTTTCTCCTTCTCCTCCTCAGTTTCTTCTCTTCTTTCGTCATTTCTTCTTTCTCTTATTCTCGCCTTCTCTCTCTTCTCTTCTTTCATTCTTCTTCTCTTTTTTCTCTTTTTTTCCTCCTTTTTCTTTTTTCCATTCTCACATCTCTCCCTTCTCTCTCTCTCTCTCTTTCTCTTTCCTTCTCTCTGTTCTTCTCTCTCTCTCTTTCTCTCTCTCTCTGTTCCTCCTTCTGTTCTTCTCTCTCTCATTCTCTCTCTCTCTCTCTCTCGTTCTCTCTCTTTCTCTCTCTCTCGTTCTCTCTCTCTCTCTTTGTATTTCTCTCTTCTCTCTCTCTCTCTTTCCTCTCTCTCTCTCTCTTTCTCTCTCTCCATCTTTCTTCTCTCTTTCTGTCTCTCTTTCTTTCTCTCTCTCTCTCTCTCTTTCTTTCTTTCTCTCTCTTTCTCTCTCTTTCTCACTCTCTCTCTTTACTGATCACAACACAGATAGACAGCTGTCCCCACCTTAAACTGACGCCCTTTCTGTATATCATGTACCTCCAGGTCCTAGGGGCAAGAAGACCTCGGACACCAACGGATTGACCTCCAAGCACCGACCGTCCAACGGTCACGCCCTGAACGGCAACGTATCCACTCTGGCCTACAAGAAGAGGAGCTCCGGGGCCGCTGACCACTCGGCACACAACGGGCTGGAGCACAACGGACAGTCCGTTCACAACGGTGACCTCCCCCTGCAGAACGCCGCCCGCAGGACCTCGCTCCTGGACTCTCTGGGTTACCTGGGTCAGGACAACAAGGCCTTCACCCCGTGCTAACTGGCACCAGTTACCTCCCTTAGCTGTGACGACTTGGCAATCATTGACAGTTCAGGTATTATGTGGTTATAGTTCTGCCTTGCTTGGGTAAAAAGCCATCAGATGACGCGCCAAAGAGGTTCGGAGTACATACACAAATGCTGGGCTTTAGTTAGCTGACCACATCTCCCCTCTCCTGGCACAACTTCACTGGCTCCCTGTATCAAATCGCATACAATACAAACTAGACACCATCTGCTACAAAAGCCTCAATAACGCAGCTCCCGATTACCTGTCAAGCTTACTTGAGATCTATGTTCCCTCACGTACCCTCCGCTCTGCCTCCGCTTTCCACGCACTAAGCTCAATACCTATGGTCCACGTGTCTTCTGTTTCTGGTCCACTCTCCTGGAACAAACTTCCTCTCTCAGTCCGTCAGCAACCTACTTTTGTCTCCTTCAAGTCCGCTCTGAAAACTCACCTGTTCTCCTCTGCATAAAATCTTGACCTCACTCAACCCCCACTGCAGCCTGTCTCCACTCGGTGTGGAATCACATTGTAGTTTATATTTGTATATAATATGTTTTCTATAATTTTCCATTGCTTTTATTCTTTTTCCCCATTTATAGCCATGTGTACGTGTGTGTGTGCGCGTGTGTACATGCGTGCGTATGTGTATGTTCAGCGCTTAGATTTGATTTATATCAAGATTTTGCGCTATATAAATATTGTTATTATTATATATTATTATTATTATTATTATTATTATTATTATTATTATTATTATATTATTATTATAAGTATTGGTATTATTATTGTCATTATAGGAATTCGAGAACCTAGCTTCTGATGGCTTCTGGCCCAAGGCGTTGTCATGGCTGATGGCTCTAAATTTGAAAGCCGTAGATGCTAAGTCCAAACGTGGGTACAGTCCGGTCCTCAAATTCGAAACCTTACAAAGAGAAAACTCAGAACATTATGAAATGAAAGATGTGTGGTGATCATACGTACAGGACAAGTGAACATTTTCAGCATATATCTAAACATTGTCATCACAACAAATGTATATTATTGTGAGTAAATTTATTTAACCATTTATCTTGTGAACGTATTAAAACAATAAAAGTTAGAAGCTTTTTATTTTAAGTTAGTCTTGTAAACTTCATAATTGATTGTCTTCACTACATGTCGTCTTTCTGTTTGCTTGCTTAGTACAGTTGTTCTACAAATAGTTTTGCCAAACACTTACTTAGTGCAGTTGTTCTACAAACAGTTTTACCAAACACTTGCTTGCTTAGTACAGTTGTTCTACAAATAGTTTTGCCAAACACTTACCTAGTGCAGTTGTTCTACAAACAGTTTTACCAAACACTTGCTTGCTTAGTACAGTTGTTCTACAAATAGTTTTACCAAACACTTGCTTAGTGCAGTTGTCCTACAAACAGTTTTACCAAACACTTACTTAGTGCAGTTGTCCTACAAACAGTTTTGCCAAACACTTTTGTTTAGTGCAGTTATTCAACAAACAGTTTTGTCAAACTCTTGCTTGTTTAGTGCAGTTGTTCTACAAACAGTTTTGCCAAACACTTGCTTAGTACAGTTGTTCCACAAACACTTTTGCCGAACACTTGCTTGCTTAGTGAGGTTGTGCTACAAACGGTTTTGTCAAACACTTGCTTAGTGCAGTTGTCGTACAAACAGTTTTACCAAACACTTACTTAAGTGCAGTTGTCCTACAAACAGTTTTACCAAACACTTGCTTAGTGCAGTTGTCCTACAAACAGTTTTGCCAAACACTTGCTTAGTGCAGTTGTCCTACAAACAGTTTTGCCAAACACTATCACCTGTAACGTTGCCTGCACCGACTAAACGTTCATATGATCTTCGATTGTGTTTGGACTTTATATAGTTTGGTCAAAAGGGATTCATCACACTGGGACAATTCCGTATGCGGTCCACCCAACTCTTCCACCAATTATTTGGCGAACTGCGCAAGCCAGCACAAAACCCTGTTTCTGGCAACGTTTTGAAATGGAGAGGAGGGAGAGAGATGTATGAGAATTTAGTTCACGTCAGCAGAATGATTGGTGGTTAGCAGACTGGCCTTTGTGTTTAATATTGAAGGGCCAGGATTTCGTAACGTTCTGGCGTTAGCGTGTCTGTTGAGTGGACGATGGTGGTCTTGGCTGAAGATGGAAATGTCGAGTGGAGATGTCAGTGTGTGTTGCCAACGATGATGGAATCTCCAGGGCACACAGCACACACAAATTGGGTGGGGGAAGACAGGAAGGGAGTAGGGCGTGTGACCCTTGACCCAAACTGTCATCCTCCTTCAGTGACGCGCACAGACACACACACAGACACACACACACACACACACATACACACACACGCACACACTGTTCAACGAATGACCCTTGACCCAATTGTCATCTTCACTGTCAAACACATGTTCTCTCTTTTTCTCTTTCTCGTCTTGTTGTTGTTGTTGTTGCTGTTGTTGTTGATCATGTTGTTGTTGTTGTTGCTGTTGTTGTTGTTGTTGATGATCATGTTGTTGTTGTTGTTGCTGTTGTTGTTGCTGTTGTTGTT
>CM060315.1:4344695-4349695 GCA_030674185.1 Monoplex corrugatus | reverse complement strand
GAGAGAGAGAGAGAGAGAGAGTGTGTGTGTGTGGTGTGTGTGTGTGTGTGTGTGTGTGAGAGAGAGAGAGAATGAGAGAGAGAGAGACAGAAGAGAAAACAGAGAGAGACACAGAAAGAGAGAGACGGACAGACAGACCGACAGAGAGAGAGAGACAGAGAGAGAGAGAGAGAGAGAAGACAGACAGACAGACAGACAGACAGAGAAGACAGACAGAGAGGAGAAGAGAGAGAGAGGGGGAGAGAGAAAGAGAGACACAGAGAGAGACCCACACACAGAAGAAGAAGAACAACAACAAAAGAGAGAGAGAGAGAGGCAGAGACAGAGACAGAGACAGGGAGACAAAGAGAGAGAGGAGAAGAGACAAAGACAGACAGACAGACAAAGACAGAGAGAGAGAGAGACAGAGAGAGAGAGAGACAGAGAGAGAGAGAGAGACAGAGAGAGAGAGAGAGAGAGAGAGAGAGAGACAGAGACAGTGAGAGAGAGAGTGAGTGAGAGATGGTCAAACAAGAGACAGAGATGGAGTGTCCTGTCTAAAAGTACCACCCTCAGTCCTTTCACACGAGCACACCAGTCAGGGGTCTACATGACGAATATTGATGACGGTCAGCTAAAAGGGCGATCACTCACCTTCAAGCAAATAGGGACCAGAAAAACACGACAATAGAATCAGAACGCTTATTTAACCCTTTGTATCCTGCACCTCATCCACCCACTGCAAAAACTGAACCCTTTGACTAATGTGCACAAGAGAAACTCTCTTTTTGATTCATTCACATAGAAAAATATATTTTGACAAGGCATGCATGTAAACGCAATACAACATAATACAACAAGAGTACACCAGCCTGAAACGAACAGCTACATGTAAAACAGCCATCATTAAGGTGACCCCACGACCTTGTAGAAAACGCCTGCAAAGAAGAAGAATAAAAAAGAAAAAAAAAAACCATCGCCAATACATACATACATCACAACACAAGCCACGCCATATATTTTTTCAGACTGAAGCTGAGGCAGATCCTGAGAGCTCTGCAATATTTTATACACAAATGTCCACACTGTCAGCTACGTCAGACAACAATGGGTCTCGCCCATTAAGGTTTCTTCAGGGTGGAGCACCACGAGTACTACCCCTCAACATTATCCACACTAAGTTGACTGCCAAGCTTCATGGTAGCCAGCAGGAAAGAGGAGAGAAAAAAATAATAATTCACGTTCATATGTGGCCTGACGGTAGACGGTGAACAGAATTAGAAGAGAACTGGGCCACCTGACGTGATAAATCAGGCGGTCAGGTTGTCAGGGACTGACTGTCCATCCATCAAGCTGGCTTCATACCTTGTCCCCCATACATACATACATACATACATACATACATACATACACACATACATTTCATACATACATACATACACACATACATACATACATGCATACATACATACATACACACATACATACATACATACATACACACACACATACATACATACATACATACATACATACATACATACATACATACATACATACATACATACATACATACATACATACATACATACATACATACATACATACCCAATACTGACACGATCCCTGTCTGGACGTCTGACGTCGTCCCATTCAGTTTGTTGTAACCCTGACTTTTTTCTTCCCAGGATAGAACAAACGGCACGAAATGAAATCCTACTTTCCAATGGTATAGAACGGATGCCAAGCGTGGACAGTCATCACGCGAAGTCAGAACAAGGGTGAGGCAGCTGAAATATGGTTTCCATGAAGAATGTTGAGTTCCATGGACAGCAAAAAAAACAATCAAGACAGTCTTGAAAGAGGCAAACACAACCAGAACGTTAATGAACAATATTAGGAAAAGACAAGCAACATTTTATGATGCAAGAGAAATTAGAGCACCTAGTTACAACAAGAACGCTGGAAGGAAAGAGAACAGCAGGTAGACCCAGGAAGAAAACATTCGACAGTTTTGCGGAATGGATGAAGACAGAGAGGGTAGGACATATACCTTCAGCGACAAAAGATAGATTCGTGTGGAGGGCCATGATCGCCAACGCCATGCGGCAAGGCACATGATGATGATGATAGAAACCAGAAAAAAACAAACTATACTAAGAACGTGTAAGAACGTGTAAGAACGTGTAAGGACGTTCCTGTTTGCTTGAAGGCTGGAACTCACTTTGGTTCATAATGATATAGATATTAACACACAAGCTAACTTAGCTGTCTGCTCTTGCAAATTGTCGTGTATCAAAACAATGGAAACCAGCACACTGCAAAACGGAATAATAAACACATTTAAGAAAGTAGACGAAAAAATAAAAAGAAAGACCCCCCCTCCCCCCCCCCAAAAAAAAAAAAATTACGTGAATGAGTAAAATACTGACAGGAAAGAAAAAAATCAACTAT
The DNA here is from genome assembly GCA_030674185.1 of Monoplex corrugatus. NCBI lineage: Eukaryota > Metazoa > Mollusca > Gastropoda > Littorinimorpha > Ranellidae > Monoplex > Monoplex corrugatus. The sequence continues at coordinate 4,347,262 of CM060315.1, read as the reverse complement.
CTTCGCCCAACACCAAAAATCGGCAAGTTTCAAATGGACACTCTCATTCGCATCATTTAGCCAAGTGAAAATGAATAACCAATTATTCAAATTAAGCAAATTCAATGAATTAGTAAATGGTGTAAGGAAAAGAATAGATGGATAATTGTTGAACTTTTACATGCGTGAATGCTTAGATAGAAGAATGCATAGACACAAACATTCACCCAAAGCATGATCAGTGAAATGAAATCAAAACATGATAAATAAATCCACCCAAAAATGCTGATTAAACAATAGACTCAATGAAGAATAATCAGTTATCCCGAAACATCAGTCAATGTCTCATCTAGGTTATCAAGGGAGAGAACTAGAGTGTCAAACTTGGTCATGTAACACACAGTGTCCCTGTTTCATCAGCTTCTGAACTTGTCGCTTGCATGTGATGACCTTTTACGCCAGCTGACAGAAAGAAACCGAGAAACTTCCAAACTTTTTTTTTCCTTTTTAATCTGTGCTAATTCTCGTTTCACAAGACAAGTCCAGCCGCGACTGACTAAGGTTTTTTTCTCCAGATACTCCGATTTTCCCTTCAGCCCCTTCCTGCTGGTTTCGGATGTTTTTCTTCCTATTCCAAGGTCAGACTGGATTTGTTGCAATAGGCACAATCCGTTTACATCAGCCTTACCTCATAGTTATAGCCCTGGACCATCTTCAGGACAAAACAATACTAATATGGCATGACCACTTTTCAAATCACAAAATTCATCTCACTTCCCCTCTGATATTATACTTGCCTTTCCTCTCCCCACTTCTTACCATTACTCACAAACACATTGCGATTTCATTCAGTCTTCTTCTCCCACTGGACGAAACAGCAGGGAAGTTTCAGTCTTTCTCTCCTAATTTTGTATTTGGTGTTTGTTTGTAATCTTACATTCACGCTTGACAAAGGCCAGTTGGCCGAAATTTTGTGCCTGTCTTGTCTTGTTGTATTAAATACGCGTTCTGATTCTATTGTCGTGTTTTTCTGGTTCCTGTTTGCTTGAACGCGGGCAGTCACACTTGTTTCAGAACTGAAGAATATGGCATGAAGTCCAACTGGACCTGTTTTACGGTAGTCCTTGTTACGTGTGACATAAACATGCAGACTTAAAAGTGAAATGTGTCACATAAAAAGTAGACAAATAAAATAAAAATGACGTATGAAAACATAAACTACCTACAAACTAAGGAAAATAAGAAAGAAAAGGAAATGTTAAAACAATAAAGAGCGGGAGTGTGGTATGGTGGGGGAGGACAGAAAAGTGGTAGTTAATGGCCGCCTGTAGACATGTACATGTCCCACACAAACAGACGACCATAGACAGGCTTTAACGTTTCCCTATTGATAAATAGATACGTAAGTCGTTGTGCGTATGAAGACGGAGGAGAAGGAGGGGGGATGTGGATAATTTATAAACACATAAGCTTGGTCGTCCGTGGATGAGAAAGATTTATAACCATTATACAACATGCGTACACCGTGTCCATCAACAGCCGCACCGTTACGTGTAGAAACGAGAAGAGCTGTTGTCAAATGGTCACGACTTTGGACTTCAGATCTGAAGATTTGAGTTTGAATCTGTCTCGCAGCACCAGAAGTAAGAAGAGGACAAAAACACATGCAAATGAACTGACACAAAATTAATTATTGAATAAAAGTGTTGTTAGGACAGTTTTAAAAAGGTCACGTTCCTGATATGGAATTATCTTGGTAGAACCTCAGGACCTGGCCAGCTCGTGGGTTTATGTGCAGGCTTAAGGCTTGTGCCGTGATCATTCTGGATCTTCTCCATCACATGGCACCTGTGACGTTAGTGGATATGGATTTCTCTGTTAGTCTGTCTGCTCTCTCTCTCTCTCTGTCTGTCTGTCTGTCTGTCTGTCTGTCTCTCTTTCTTTGTCTCTATTTCTGAATCTCTCTCTCTCTTCTCTCTCCATCTTTATTTCTCTGTCTCTGTGTCTGTCTCTTTCTATCTATGTCTCTTTTTCCTGTCTTTTTGTCTGTCTGTCTGTGTCGGTCTCTCTGTCTCTCTATGTTCCTCTCTTTGTCTCTGTCTCTCTGTGTCTCTCTCCCCCTGTCTGTATGTCTGTGTCTCTCCCTGTTGCTCTTGCTGTCTCTCTGTCTCATGTCTCTGTTTTTCTCTCTGTCTGTCTCTCTCTGTGTCTTTCTCTCTCTCTGTCTCTCTTTCTCACTGTCTTTCTGTCTCTCTATCTCTGTCTCTCTCTGTCTCTGTCTCTCTATCTCTGTCTCTCTCTCTGTCTGTCTGTCACTCACCTGTTCTCCTCTGCATAAAATCTTGACCTCACTCAACCCCCACTGCAGCCTGTCTCCACTCGGTGTGGAATCACATTGTAGTTTATATTTGTATATAATATGTTTTCTATAATTTTCCATTGCTTTTATTCTTTTTCCCCATTTATAGCCATGTGTACGTGTGTGTGTGCGCGTGTGTACATGCGTGCGTATGTGTATGTTCAGCGCTTAGATTTGATTTATATCAAGATTTTGCGCTATATAAATATTGTTATTATTATTATTATTA
>CM060315.1:4322195-4339695 GCA_030674185.1 Monoplex corrugatus | reverse complement strand
GTAATTTATTGTAGCGAAAATTGTTCCGTTGACAGTCTGATACAAACACTAGTATAAGATACAAAACTGTAGGTTAGATAGGACCTCAGGATCTGGACAGCTCATGGGCTTATGTGCAGGTTTTAGGCTTGTGCCGTGATCGTTCTGGATCTTCTCCATCACGTGGTACCTGTGACGTCAGTGCATATGGAATTTGTTCCAAGCGTGGAGACGTCGTCTGAAGAAACCGAAACTGACACTGTTGTGTAATTCGTTGTAAATGCCCATCTTCTTCGTGGTGTTCAGTGGGATACTCTGTATTGTCATTATCATATTTATTTCACTTTTGAGTCCTGTCAATTTATGCCCACGATTTAAGTAAAAAAAAAAAAAACCGGTGTGTAAGTGTGTTTAATAAAGATGAAATACTGTTTTCACACCAATCACTTTATTCCTTTTTGGTTTGACGAAGTGCAATCTGTGTTCCTGTTCTTTCTATCTTGCATTCTGACGCAAGCAAACCAGAGAGAGAGAGAGAGAGAGAGAGAGGAGAGAGAGAGAGAGAGAGAGAGAGAGAGAGAGAGAAAGAGAGAGAGAGAATGCATGCACTACCTCTGTCCATCTACTTACACCATCTTAGAATTATATAAAAGATAAATAGCAAGATTCCCTGTACTCTCCCACAAGAGAGAGAGAGAGAGAGAGAGAGGGAGAGAGAGAGGGGAGAGAGAGAGAAGAGAGAGAGAGAGAGAGAGAGAGGAGAGAGAGAGAGAGAGAGAGAGAGAACTTAAGAATTATGTCTAAATCTATTTGTTACAACAGAAAAATCAAACAGTCTAAATTTGTCGAAGTGAGATAATTTTCCATCTCAACAGAGAAAACAATAAAGTTGGACTACTGTTGCTTGTCATGAACTGTTCCATATTTGACATCACTTCAGAAGACGCAATGATTCCTCAAAACAACATCACTTTGTGACTCGTCGTTTCGCTTCGACTTGAAGACCTAACACAACAGCCATTTTTTATGTCTACACATAATGATAATTTCTTACATCCATACGACTAGGCTCCATTCTCAGGAACTGATATCCAGTGCTATTTTTTTTCTTTCTCTTTCGCTATGTCTCTCTTCGTCTCTCTCTCTCTCTCTCTTTTTCTCTCTCTCTCTCTCTCTCTCTCCCTCTCTGTCTGTCTGTCTGTCTGTTTCTTTCTCTCTCTCTCTCCCTCTCTGTTTGTCTGTCTGTCTGTTTCTTTCTCTCTCTCTCTCTCTTTGAGCATGGAATAAACTCATTACAGAGACACACACACGCGCACAGGGAGAGAGAGAGAGACACTCACACACACATAAACACACACACACACACACACACACACACACACACACAACACACACACACACACACACACACACACACACATACGCATGCAGAGAGAGAGAGAGAGAGAGAGAGAGAGAGAGAGAGAGAGAGAGAGAGAGAAACACATACACACACACACATAAACACATACACACACATCACACAGGCACACATACACGCACGTGCGTGCGCGCACGCACGCACACACAAGTGACAGGAAGGATTCCAACCATACTTTAGTCGCACGTTTCCCCCGTCATTTGAACTGGCAGAAGTGACGTAAAGTGGTGACTGTCAGGGAGAAAGAGAAAGCGAGAGAGAGAGAGAGAGAGAGAGAGAGAGAGAGAGAGAGAGAGACAGAGAGACAGAGAGAAGACAGACGAAGAGAGGAGAAGAAACGACAGAGACAGACAGACAGACAGAGAGGAGAAGAAAACGACAGAGACAGACAGACAGACAGAGAGGAGAAGAAAACGACAGAGACAGACAGACAGACAGACAGAGAGGAGAAGAAAACGACAGAGACAGACAGACAGACAGACAGAGAGGACAAGAAAACGACAGAGACAGACAGACAGACAGAGAGGAGAAGAAAACGACAGAGACAGACAGACAGAGAGGACAAGAAAATGACAGAGACAGACAGACAGACAGAGAGGAGAAGAAAACGACAGGACAGAAGACAGACAGAGAGGACAAGAAAAGACGAGACAGACAGAAGATAGAGAGGACAAGAAAACGACAGAGACAGCAGACAGACAGAGAGGAAAGAAAACGACAGAGACAGACAGACAAAGATAGAGAGGACAAGAAAACGACAGAGACAGACAGACAGACAGAGAGGAAAGAAAACGACAGAGACAGACAGACAGATAGATAGAGAGGACAAGAAAACGACAGAGACAGACAGACAGACAGAGAGGAGAAGAAAAACGACAGAGACAGACAGACAGACAGATAGAGAGGACAAGAAAACGACAGAGACAGACAGACAGAGACAGAGAGGAAAGAAAAACGACAGAGACAGACAGACAGATAGACAGAGGAGAAGAAAACGACAGAGTACAGAAGACAGAAGAAGACAGACAGACAGAAGGACAGAGAAGACAGACAGAGAGAGGACAAGAAACACAGAGACAGACAGACAGACAGAGAGGAGAAGAAAACGACAGAGACAGACAGACAGATAGAAGAGAGGACAAGAAAACGACAGAGACAGACAGACAGACAGAGAGGGAAGAAAACGACAGAGACAGACAGACAGACAGACAGAGAGGACAAGAAAACGACAGAGACAGACAAGACAGACAGAGAGGACAAGAAAACGACAGAGACAGACAGACAGATAGAGAGGAGAAGAAAAGACAGACGACAGAAGACAGACAGACAGAGCAAGACAGACAGAGAGAAGACAAAGGAAAAACGACAGAGACAGACAGACAACAGACAGAAGAGACGAGAAGGAAAAACGAAGAGACAACAGAAAGACAGAGAAGAGAAGAAGAAACGACAGAGACAGACAGACAGAGAGGACAAGAAAACGACAGAGACAGACAGACAGAAGAGTAAGAGAAGAAACGACAAGGAAAACGACAGAAGAAAACAGGAACAAAAGACAAGAGACAGACAGACAGACAGAGAGGACAAGAAAACGACAGAGAAGACAGACAGACAGACAGAGAGGAAAGAAAACGACAGAGACAGACAGACAGACAGACAGAGAGGACAAGAAAACGACAGAGACAGACAGACAGACAGATACAGAGGAGAAGAAACGACAGAGACAGACAGACAGACAGAGAGGAGAAGAAAACGACAGAGACAGACAGACAGACAGACAGGAGGAAGAGGAGGAGGAGGAGAGAGACAGACAGACAGAAAGGAGGAGAGAAAGAGACAGGCAGATAGACATACAGAGAGGAAAAGAGAGAGAGAGAGAGAGAGAGAGAGAGTGTGTGTGTGTGTGTGTGTGTGAGAGAGAGAGAGAGAGAGAGAGAGAGAGAATGAGAGAGAGAGAGACAGAAGAGAAAACAGAGAGAGACACAGAAAGAGAGAGACGGACAGACAGACCGACAGAGAGAGAGAGACAGAGAGAGAGAGAGAGAGAAGACAGACAGACAAACAGACAGAGAGAGAAGACAGACAGAGAGGAGAAGAGAGAGAGGGGGAGAGAGAGGGGGAGAGAGAAAGAGAGACACAGAGAGAGACCCACACACAGAAGAAGAAGAACAACAACAAAAGAGAGAGAGAGAGAGGCAGAGACAGAGACAGAGACAGGGAGACAAAGAGAGAGAGGAGAAGAGACAAAGACAGACAGACAGACAAAGACAGAGAGAGAGAGAGACAGAGAGAGAGAGAGACAGAGAGAGAGAGAGAGACAGAGAGAGAGAGAGACAGAGAGAGAGAGAGAGACAGAGACAGTGAGAGAGAGAGTGAGTGAGAGATGGTCAAACAAGAGACAGAGATGGAGTGTCCTGTCTAAAAGTACCACCCTCAGTCCTTTCACACGAGCACACCAGTCAGGGGTCTACATGACGAATATTGATGACGGTCAGCTAAAAGGGCGATCACTCACCTTCAAGCAAATAGGGACCAGAAAAACACGACAATAGAATCAGAACGCTTATTTAACCCTTTGTATCCTGCACCTCATCCACCCACTGCAAAAACTGAACCCTTTGACTAATGTGCACAAGAGAAACTCTCTTTTTGATTCATTCACATAGAAAAATATATTTTGACAAGGCATGCATGTAAACGCAATACAACATAATACAACAAGAGTACACCAGCCTGAAACGAACAGCTACATGTAAAACAGCCATCATTAAGGTGACCCCACGACCTTGTAGAAAACGCCTGCAAAGAAGAAGAATAAAAAAAGAAAAAAAAAACCCATCGCCAATACATACATACATCACAACACAAGCCACGCCATATATTTTTTCAGACTGAAGCTGAGGCAGATCCTGAGAGCTCTGCAATATTTTATACACAAATGTCCACACTGTCAGCTACGTCAGACAACAATGGGTCTCGCCCATTAAGGTTTCTTCAGGGTGGAGCACCACGAGTACTACCCCTCAACATTATCCACACTAAGTTGACTGCCAAGCTTCATGGTAGCCAGCAGGAAAGAGGAGAGAAAAAAATAATAATTCACGTTCATATGTGGCCTGACGGTAGACGGTGAACAGAATTAGAAGAGAACTGGGCCACCTGACGTGATAAATCAGGCGGTCAGGTTGTCAGGGACTGACTGTCCATCCATCAAGCTGGCTTCATACCTTGTCCCCCATACAACATACATACATACATACATACATACATACATACATACATACATACAACACATACATACATACATACATACACACACACATACATACATACATACATACATACATACATACATACATACATACATACATACATACATACACACATACATACATACATACATACATACATACACACATACATACATACATACATCATACATACATGCATACACACATACATACATACATACATACACACACACACATACATACATACATACATACATACATACATACATACATACATACATACATACATACATACACACATACATACATACATACATACACTACACACATACATACATACATACATACACACAACATACATACATTACATACATACATACATACATACATACATACATACATACATACATACATACATACATACATACATACATACATACATACATACATACCCAATACTGACACGATCCCTGTCTGGACGTCTGACGTCGTCCCATTCACTTTGTCGTAACCCTGACTTTTTTCTTCCCAGGATAGAACAAACGGCACGAAATGAAATCCTACTTTCCAATGGTATAGAACGGATGCCAAGCGTGGACAGTCATCAAGCGAAGTCAGAACAAGGGTGAGGCAGCTGAAATATGGTTTCCATGAAGAATGTTGAGTTCCATGGACAGCAAAAAAAACAATCAAGACAGTCTTGAAAGAGGCAAACACAACCAGAACGTTAATGAACAATATTAGGAAAAGACAAGCAACATTTTATGATGCAAGAGAAATTAGAGCACCTAGTTACAACAAGAACGCTGGAAGGAAAGAGAACAGCAGGTAGACCCAGGAAGAAAACATTCGACAGTTTTGCGGAATGGATGAAGACAGAGAGGGTAGGACATATACCTTCAGCGACAAAAGATAGATTCGTGTGGAGGGCCATGATCACCAACGCCATGCGGCAAGACACATGATGATGATGATAGAAACCAGAAAAAAACAAATATACTAAGAACGTGTAAGGACGTTCCTGTTTGCTTGAAGGCTGGAACTCACTTTGGTTCATAATGATATAGATATTAACACACAGGCTAACTTAGCTGTCTGCTCTTGCAAATTGTCGAGTATCAAAACAATGGAAACCAGCACACTGCAAAACGGAATAATAAACACATTTAAGAAAGTAGACGAAAAAATAAAAAGAAAGACCCCCCTCCCCCCCCCCCAAAAAAAAAAAAATTACGTGAATGAGTAAAATACTGACAGGAAAGAAAAAAATCAACTATCTTCGCCCAACACCAAAAATCGGCAAGTTTCAAATGGACACTCTCATTCGCATCATTTAGCCAAGTGAAAATGAATAACCAATTATTCAAATTAAGCAAATTCAATGAATTAGTAAATGGTGTAAGGAAAAGAATAGATGGATAATTGTTGAACTTTTACATGCGTGAATGCTTAGATAGAAGAATGCATAGACACAAACATTCACCCAAAGCATGATCAGTGAAATGAAATCAAAACATGATAAATAAATCCACCCAAAAATGCTGATTAAACAATAGACTCAATGAAGAATAATCAGTTATCCCGAAACATCAGTCAATGTCTCATCTAGGTTATCAAGGGAGAGAACTAGAGTGTCAAACTTGGTCATGTGACACACAGTGTCCCTGTTTCATCAGCTTCTGAACTTGTCGCTTGCATGTGATGACCTTTTATGCCAGCTGACAGAAAGAAACCGAGAAACTTCCAAACTTTTTTTTTCCTTTTTAATCTGTGCTAATTCTCGTTTCACAAGACAAGTCCAGCCGCGACTGACTAAGGTTTTTTTCTCCAGATACTCCGATTTTCCCTTCAGCCCCTTCCTGCTGGTTTCGGATGTTTTTCTTCCTATTCCAAGGTCAGACTGGATTTGTTGCATTAGGCACATCCGTTTACATCAGCCTTACCTCATAGTTATAGCCCTGGACCATCTTCAGGACAAAACAATACTAATATGGCATGACCACTTTTCAAATCACAAAATTCATCTCACTTCCCCTCTGATATTATACTTGCCTTTCCTCTTCCCACTTCTTACCATTACTCACAAACACATTGCGATTTCATTCAGTCTTCTTCTCCCACTGGACGAAACAGCAGGGAAGTTTCAGTCTTTCTCTCCTAATTTTGTATTTGGTGTTTGTTTGTAATCTTACATTCACGCTTGACAAAGGCCAGTTGGCCGAAATTTTGTGCCTGTCTTGTCTTGTTGTATTAAATACGCGTTCTGATTCTATTGTCGTGTTTTCTGGTTCCTGTTTGCTTGAACGCGGGCAGTCACACTTGTTTCAGAACTGAAGAATATGGCATGAAGTCCAACTGGACCTGTTTTACGGTAGTCCTTGTTACGTGTGACATAAACATGCAGACTTAAAAGTGAAATGTGTCACATAAAAAGTAGACAAATAAAATAAAAATGACGTATGAAAACATAAACTACCTACAAACTAAGGAAAATAAGAAAGAAAAGGAAATGTTAAAACAATAAAGAGCGGGAGTGTGGTATGGTGGGGGAGGACAGAAAAGTGGTAGTTAATGGCCGCCTGTAGACATGTACATGTCCCACACAAACAGACGACCATAGACAGGCTTTAACGTTTCCCTATTGATAAATAGATACGTAAGTCGTTGTGCGTATGAAGACGGAGGAGAAGGAGGGGGGATGTGGATAATTTATAAACACATAAGCTTGGTCGTCCTGGATGAGAAAGATTTATAACCATTATACAACATGCGTACACCGTGTCCATCAACAGCCGCACCGTTACGTGTAGAAACGAGAAGAGCTGTTGTCAAATGGTCACGACTTTGGACTTCAGATCTGAAGATTTGAGTTTGAATCTGTCTCGCAGCACCAGAAGTAAGAAGAGGACAAAAACACATGCAAATGAACTGACACAAAATTAATTATTGAATAAAAGTGTTGTTAGGACAGTTTTAAAAAGGTCACGTTCCTGATGACTGGACACACAACTTCTTGAAAGCTTTATACGTATTCCCATGTACTTTTTCCTGTTCTAAAGCCTCCTTGATTAGGTGGAAATATTTTCCTGCCTTCTAGGTCTCTCGCTAATTTCTTTATCATAATGTTTTCCATGAACTTCTCAATTATATTTAGCATAGTCAGAATGTGATATCCATTTTATCTGCGATGATCTTTTCCTGATAATAACAAAGTTTTGGTAAAAAAAAAGTGAATATGAAAATGAATTTGAAGCGAGGGAGATGGGATGTGCGCCGCCCTCATAATGCTGGCCCCGGGAAAAGTTGAGGTCTCTGTCACCTCGCTCCCCTACGACCTCAGGGTTATGGAATTATCTTGGTAGAACCTCAGGACCTGGCCAGCTCGTGGGTTTATGTGCAGGCTTAAGGCTTGTGCCGTGATCATTCTGGATCTTCTCCATCACATGGCACCTGTGACGTTAGTGCATATGGATTTCTCTGTTAGTCTGTCTGCTCTCTCTCTCTCTCTGTCTGTCTGTCTGTCTGTCTCTCTTTCTTTGTCTCTATTTCTGAATCTCTCTCTCTCTTCTCTCTCCATCTTTATTTCTCTGTCTCTGTGTCTGTCTCTTTCTATCTATGTCTCTTTTTCCTGTCTTTTTGTCTGTCTGTCTGTGTCGGTCTCTCTGTCTCTCTATGTTCCTCTCTTTGTCTCTGTCTCTCTGTGTCTCTCTCCCCCTGTCTGTATGTCTGTGTCTCTCCCTGTTGCTCTTGCTGTCTCTCTGTCTCATGTCTCTGTTTTTCTCTCTGTCTGTCTCTCTCTGTGTCTTTCTCTCTCTCTGTCTCTCTTTCTCACTGTCTTTCTGTCTCTCTATCTCTGTCTCTCTCTGTCTCTGTCTCTCTATCTCTGTCTCTCTCTCTGTCTGTCTGTCTCTCTGTGTCTCTGTCTCTCTCTCTCTATCTCTCTCTATCTGTCTGTTTCTGTCTCTCTGTTTCTGTCTCTCTGTCTCTCTGTGTCTCTGTCTCTCTGTCTCTCTGTGTCTCTGTCTCTGTTTTTCTCTCTGTCTCTCTGTTTCTGTCTCTGTTTCTCTGTGTCTCTGTCTCTGTCTTTCTCTCTGTCTCTCTCTCTTTCTGTGTCTCTGTCTCTCTGTCTCTCTGTGTCTGTACCTCTGTCTCCGTTTCTCTCTCTCCTTCCCCCTTCTCCCTCTCTCCGTGCTGAAAAGAAATGCCAGTGAGTGAAGAAATACTGGCTACCCTCAGAAAAAAACAAAACAACATTCACCAGTGTCTTAAACAGTTCCATCGATGACTGACGATTAGCTCAGATATCACATCTGGTGACACTGGAAACCATCAGTACTTATCATGGTGGTGACAATGGAAACCATCAGGACTTATCATGGTGGTGAAAATGGAAACCATCAGTACTTATCATGGTGGTGACAATGGAAACCATCAGTACTTATCATGGTGGTGACACTAGAAACCATCAGTACTTATCATGGTGGTGACACTAGAAACCATCAGGACTTATCATGGTGGTGACACTAGAAACCATCAGTACTTATCATGGTGGTGACACTAGAAACCATCAGTACTTATCATGGTGGTGACACTAGAAACCATCAGTACTTATCATGGTGGTGACAATGGAAACCATCAGTACTTATCATGGTGGTGACACTAGAAACCATCAGTACTTATCATGGTGGTGACACTAGAAACCATCAGTACTTATCATGGTGGTGACACTAGAAACCATCAGTACTTATCATGGTGGTGACAATGGAAACCATCAGTACTTATCATGGTGGTGACAATAGAAACCATCAGTACTTATCATGGTGGTGACAATGGAAACCATCAGTACTTATCATGGTGGTGACACTAAAACCATCAAGACTTATCATGGTGGTGACAATGGAAACCATCAGGACTTATCATGGTGGTGACAATGGAAACCATCAGGACTTATCATGGTGGTGACAATGGAAACCATCAGTACTTATCATGGTGGTGACAATGGAAACCATCAGGACTTATCATGGTGGTGACAATAGAAACCATCAGTACTTATCATGGTGGTGACACTAGAAACCATCAGTACTTATCATGGTGGTGACAATGGAAACCATCAGTACTTATCATGGTGGTGACACTAGAAACCATCAGGACTTATCATGGTGGTGACAATGGAAACCATCAAGACTTATCATGGTGGTGACACTAGAAACCATCAGTACTTATCATGGTGGTGACACTAGAAACCATCAGGACTTATCATGGTGGTGACAATGGAAACCATCAAGACTTATCATGGTGGTGACAATGGAAACCATCAGTACTATCATGGTGGTGACAATGGAAACCATCAGTACTTATCATGGTGGTGACATTAGAAACCATCAGGACTTATTATGGTGGTGACACTAGAAACCATTAGTACTTATCATGGTGGTGACAATGGAAACCATCAGTACTTATCATGGTGGTGACAATGGAAACCATCAGTACTTATCATGGTGGTGACACTAGAAACCATCAGGACTTATCATGGTGGTGACAATGGAAACCATCAGTACTTATCATGGTGGTGACACTAGAAACCATGAATACTTATCATGATGGTGACAATAGAAACCATCAGTACTTATCATGGTGGTGACACTAGAAACCATGAATACTTATCATGGTGGTGACAATAGAAACCATCAGTACTTATCATGGTGGTGACACTAGAAACCATGAATACTTATCATGGTGGTGACAATGGAAACCATCAGGACTTATCATGGTGGTGACAATGGAAACCATCAGTACTTATCATGGTGGTGACACTAGAAACCACCAGTACTTATCATGGTGGTGACAATGGAAACCATCAGGACTTATCATGGTGACAATGGAAACCATCAGGACGTATCATGGTAGTAACAATGGAAACCATCAGGACTTATCATGGTGGTGACACTAGAAACCATCAGTACTTATCATGGTGGTGACAATGGAAACCATCAGGACTTATCATGGTGGTGACAATGGAAACCATCAGTACTTATCATGGTGGTGACAATGGAAACCATCAGGACTTATCATGGTGGTGACAATGGAAACCATCAGTACTTATCATGGTGGTGACAATGGAAACCATCAGGACTTATCATGGTGGTGACAATGGAAAACATCAGGACTTATCATGGTGGTGACAATGGAAACCATCAGTACTTATCATGGTGGTGACAATGGAAACCATCAGTACTTATCATGGTGGTGACAATGGAAACCATCAGTACTTATCATGGTGGTGACAATGGAAACCATCAGTACTTATCATGGTGGTGACAATGGAAACCATCAGTACTTATCATGGTGGTGACAATGGAAACCATCAGTACTTATCATGGTGGTGACAATGGAAACCATCAGTACTTATCATGGTGGTGACAATGGAAACCATCAGTACTTATCATGGTGGTGACAATGGAAACCATCAGTACTTATCATGGTGGTGACAATGGAAACCATCAGTACTTATCATGGTGGTGACACTAGAAACCATCAGGACTTATCATGGTGGTGACAATGGAAACCATCAAGACTTATCATGGTGGTGACACTAGAAACCATCAGTACTTATCATGGTGGTGACAATGGAAACCATCAGTACTTATCATGGTGGTGACAATAGAAACCATCAGTACTTATCATGGTGGTGACAATGGAAACCATCAGTACTTATCATGGTGGTGACACTAGAAACCATCAGTACTTATCATGGTGGTGACACTAGAAACCATCAGTACTTATCATGGTGGTGACACTAGAAACCATCAGAACTTATCATGGTGGTGACACTAGAAACCATCAGTACTTATCATGGTGGTGACACTAGAAACCATCAAGACTTATCATGGTGGTGACACTAGAAACCATCAGTACTTATCATGGTGGTGACAATGGAAACCATCAGGACTTATCATGGTGGTGACACTAGAAACCATCAGTACTTATCATGGTGGTGACACTAGAAACCATCAGTACTTATCATGGTGGTGACAATGGAAACCATCAGGACTTATCATGGTGGTGACACTACAAACCATCAGGACTTATCATGGTGGTGACACTACAAACCATCAGTACTTATCATGGTGGTGACACTACAAACCATCAGGACTTATCATGGTGGTGACACTACAAACCATCAGGACTTATCATGGTGGTGACACTACAAACCATCAGGACTTATCATGGTGGTGACACTACAAACCATCAGTACTTATCATGGTGGTGACACTAGAATCCATCAGGACTTATCATGGTGGTGACACTAGAAATCATCAGTACTTATCATGGTTGTCACACTAGAAACCATCAAGACTTATCATGGTGGTGACACTAGAAACCATCAGTACTTATCATGGTGGTGACAATGGAAACCATCAGTACTTATCATGGTGGTGACACTAGAAACCATTAGTACTTATCATGGTGGTGACATTAGAAACCATCAGTACTTATCATGGTGGTGACACTAGAAACCATCAGGACGTATCATGGTGGTGACACTACAAACCATCAGTACTTATCATGGTGGTGACAATAGAAACCATCAGGACTTATCATGGATGTGACACTAGAAACCATCAGTACTTATCATGGTGGTGACAATGGAAACCATCAGGACTTATCATGGTGGTGACACTAGAAACCATTAGTACTTATCATGGTGGTGACATTAGAAACCATCAGTACTTATCATGGTGGTGACACTAGAAACCATCAGGACGTATCATGGTGGTGACACTACAAACCATCAGTACTTATCATGGTGGTGACAATAGAAACCATCAGGACTTATCATGGTGGTGACACTAGAAACCATCAGTACTTATCATGGTGGTGACACTAGAAACCATCAGGACGTATCATGGTGGTGACACTACAAACCATCAGTACTTATCATGGTGGTGACAATGGAAACCATCAGGACTTATCATGGTGGTGACACTAGAAACCATCAAGACTTATCATGGTGGTGACACTAGAAACCATCAGTACTTATCACGGTGGTGACAATGGAAACCATCAGTACTTATCACGGTGGTCACAGGTGTTTACTACCAACCATACTACAAAAGACTGTTTTGTGATGATCACGTATGATGATCACTTGCTGTAGCATCATCATCATCATCATCAGGTGCCCTGCCGCATGGCGTTGGCGATCATGGACTTCCATCTGCCTCTATCTCTCGTTGCCCCTAGCATCTCCCCCACCCTCCTCGTCCCCAGCCACTCTGCAAGTCCGTCCAGCATTTTATCCCTGGGTCTACCCGGTGCTCTCTTTCCCTCCATCTTTCCCGTTGTGACCAGGTGCTCCAAATTCCCCTTCCTCATAAAATGGCCTATAAATGTTGCCTGTCTTTACGTAATCTTCCTTATGAGTGATCTACTTGTGTCTGCCTCCATCAAGACTGTCTCGTTTGTTTTCTTTGCTGTCCATTGAACCTCAACATTCTTCTTAGAAACCACATCTCAGCTGCCTCAATCTTGTTCTGGCTTTGTTTGTTGACTGTCCACGCCTCGCATCCGTACAACAGTATTGGTTCTATATAACATTCAAGAACTCTCTTCATGATGTTAATTGATAGGCATTTGTTGGTAAGAATGCTTGTCATCTTCTTGAATGCTGTTTTGGCTTGGCTGATTCTGCCGGCTATTTCTGATGTGCATCTACCGTCTGATGAAATGATCGTTCCCAGGTATTTGAATTTCTCAACCTGTGTCAAGGTTGTGCCATTTGCTGTTATTTTGCATGAGGGGATTTCATGTTTTTTACTGATCACCATGACTTCAGTCTTCCTGCTGTTTAGTTCCAGCCCCTTACCTTTGCTTTCTATTTCTAGTATATTCACAAGGTTTTGTAGGTCTCTTTCACTTTCTGCAATTAGCACGGTGTCATCTGCATATCGAATGTTGTTTATCATTTTCACTCCAACCTTTAATCCAGGTCTTCTTCTAGGTTTCTCATGATGTTTTTGCTGTAAAGTGAAAACAGATCTGGTGACAAAACACAACCCTGTCTGACTCCCCCTTTGATATTTTGGAAAGAGCTTACATTGTTTTCTATTCTCATTGCAGCTTTTTGTTCCCAGTACATATTTCTGATTATTCGTAGATCTTTTCCATCAACATTGTCTCTCCAGTTGGTTGATCAATTCATCATGTCTTACTCGATCGAAAGCTTTGGTATAGTCAACAAAGCATAATACAAATCCTTATTCATTTCATTTGACCTCTCTATGATAGTTCTTAGGATGTAAATGGCATTAATAGTTCCTTTCCCTTCCACAAATCCACACTGTTCTTCTGCTATTTCTCTGTTGATTCTATTCCTTGTCCTCATCATGATTATTCTTAACAGGATTTTTGTTACATGGCTCATCAAACTGATTGTGCGATGGAGTTCGCATTCTATAGCCCCTGTCTTCTTTGGAAGTGCAATGAAAATTGATTTTGACATATCTTTGGGGATTTTTCCAGTGTCGTAAATTTCATTTAGGAGGACTGTTATTTTTTGTATGCCAAATTCGTCTAGAGCTTCAATCATCTCTGTAGTAATGTTGTCTGGTCCTGGGGCTTTTCCTGGTTTCATCTGTTTCAGTGCTGCTCTAACTTCACTACTGTAGCATACAGACTGTTTTGTGATGATCACTTATGATGATCACTTACTGTAGCATACCCTGTACCCTGGACTAGAAATCTACTGGTGGGGGGGGGGGAGAGGGATACTGGCACTAGGAGCTTTGAAAAAGGAGATCTCTGACATCTCACATTTCTACTATCCCAGCATTATGAAATCGCTTCGTCCCTTCACGGTAGATATACAGCAAGAGGATACAGCAACTCCTCTTCGGTTCCACTTAATACATTTGTGGTTGTTGGTCGATTCCCTGTGCCATTTCTGTGACGTTGATCCATGCTACAAATTATGACGCCAACGTGTCAGCAAATTCAGTTCACTTAGTCCAGTTGATGTCGCTATGCCCAGGCAGCCAAAGGAGCCAGCGATGTCAAACTACCACGAGGCCACTTGTTAGAGGAGAGTCTGCACTGCCCTCCAGTCGGATTCAACTATGTCTGTTGGGATCCAACTCACATATGTAACACTGTATAACATGCCCTTTACTATTGCCAATGATGGATTAGTCGTAGAGCCAGAGTGATAAAAGACAGACCCCCCCCCCACACACACACACACAATAATCAGTGACACCAAAAATCCCAGTGGTTTCAGTATATTTCAGACAGGGAAGCGGTAAAGGAAATGGAGGTCATCATGGAATCAGAGCAGACAGGGACACAGAATCTGTGACAACTTTCACGGTGCTATGATTAACTCATCCAACACTGCTGGACGCCCCCTCTTGCAGCACCTGTGGAAGAACAAAATTCCTCCACCATCGGTCTGGTATCTGACACGCACCATACTCAGCGATAAAGGACCAGTTTGTATTAAATATATGTATATATACATATGTATAAAATAACAAACATACATAATCATGCATACATACATATATGTCTCTCTCTCTCTCTCTCTCTCTCTGTCTATATATATATATATATATAGAGAGAGAGAGAAGAGAAGAGAGATAGACAGATAGATAGATAGACAGATAGAAGATAGACAGACAGACAGACAGATAGTAACAGACAGTAGATAGATAGATATAGAATAGATAGACAGATATATAGATAGATATAATAATAGATAGATAGATAGAAGATATATAGATAGACAGATAGACAGATAGACAGATAGACAGACAGGTAGATAGATAGATAGATAATAGATGTAGATAAATAGATAGATAGACAGATAGACAGATAGATAGACAGAAGATAGACAGATCAATAGATAGATAGATAGATAGACAGACAGACAGACAGACAGATAGATAGATAGATAGATAGATAGATAGATAGAATAGATAGATAGATGATAGATACATATGCATCCATATCGGACTAAAGATTTCTGCACAAGTACTGCAATTTTTGTGTCGCAGAGATGCATAATTTGTAGAAAAGGAGGTGCTTTCAAATGAATTATCTTGAATGTTGAAGATGAAAATTGATCCTTGAATTTGTGTAATGTGTTTGGTATGGGGTAAATAGTTCTGATAAGTAATAACGGCATATTCATTTGTGAACACCTGCCATCCGTGTATCTCCTCACGTATTCGCTCACGGCGGTGCGCACTGAAGCCAGTTCTCAACCCAGCAGTTGCGCTGAAGAAGTCGGCCGGATCGCCGATGAAAGCTACGCAGTAAGTAGCTTTTTTGTAACTGAGAGCCAGGTTCAGCCAGGTAGCCATTACACTTTAGTATAGTTGTCTGTTTTTCTTGTACTAATAGTGGTTTTGGGGTGCTAGTATTTTCGCTTTTATAGATTTTGGTTTGTGGTCAGGGAACTGTAAGTTATCATAAGTTTTCCTGATTTTCTGTACAGTGGACTGGTTTTCTGTAGAGCTTCACTACAACCATCCTGTAAAGTTGAGGGTTAGTCGATATGGGATTTGATGTGGACAATGCAAAGTAGTGTGGGTGTTTTGTGTTTTGTTTTTTGTTGTTATTGTTTTGGGTTGTTTTTTTTTTTGCTTTAAAAATTATAATTATTAATATTGATAAGGTATGAGAGCCTAGTAGGAAGAAAGAAATTATTGATCAGTGTGGACTTCCCTTGAAAGCTTTTCGTCTATGTATACACCAAATACGCTGTGTTTAGGAAAAGTCAAGCAACATCCATAGGACATTATATCAAGCAAGAGGAATTTGAGCACTTAGTGACAACAGGAAAGCTGGAGGGCAAAATCGGACCAGGGCAGACGCAGGGAGGAAATATTAGACAGTTTTGTAGAATGGATGAGTACAGAAGGGGTAGAAGATAAAATTGCAACGAAGAAAAGATAGATTGGTGTGGAGGGTCATGATCGCCGACGCATTACGATGATGATGATGGGTGACTGTGTTTAGAAACTTTTTATGTTTACGAAAAGAGAGAGAGAAAGAAACAGAGAGAGGGAGGGAGAGAGAGAGAGAGGGAGAGAGAGAGAGAGAGATTGAGAGAGACAGACAGACAGAGACAGACAGACAGACAGCCAGACAGACCAAGAGAGACACAAAGAGAGAGAGAGACAGAGACAGAGAGAGACGCACAGAGAGACAGGGATGAGAGAGAGAGACAGAGAGATAGAGAGATAGAGAGATAGAGAGATAGAGACACAGAGAGAGAGACAGACAGATAGACAGACAGAGAGAGCGTGCATGACCTTCCTGAGCATCAACGTTATAAAATGTCCTACAAATTTTGCTTTTTTCTTGTCTTCTTTTAAATGATCTTCTTGTGTCTGCCTCCTTCAAGATTGTTTCGCGTGTTTTCATTGCTGTCCATGGAATCTCAATATTCTTCTAAGAAACCACATTTCAGTGCCTCAATTTTGCGTGTTAGCTGTCTACGCCTCACAACCGTACAACAATATCGATTCTATATAACATTCAAGAACTCTCTTCTTGATGTTAATTGATAGGCATTTGTTGGTAAGAAAGCTTTTCATTTTCTCGAATGATGTCGTGGCTTGGCCGATTCTGCTGGCTATTTCTGATGTGTATCTGCCGTCTGGTGAGATGGTCTTTCCCAGATAATCAACCTGTACAAAGTTGTGCCATTTGCTGTCGTTTTGCATGAGGACATTTCTTACTTTTTACTGATTACCATGACTTCAGTGTTCTTGCTATCATCTCCAGCCCTTTATACTTGCTTTCTGTTTTATCATATTCACGTAACATGTGTTGTTTATATTTGTTC
>CM060315.1:4262195-4319695 GCA_030674185.1 Monoplex corrugatus | reverse complement strand
CTCATGTCAGGTAATTCGTGTGTTTGTGTGAGTCGTTACTGCTAGGTGTTAAGATGAAAACAAAACCAAAGGCAAAAATGCAACAACAACAACAACAACAAAAAAAACAAGAAGAGGAAGAACAACAACAACAACAAGAAGAAATCGGAAAACACTCCAAACTACAAACGCATAACCACGTACAGACAGACACACATCACACACACACACGCACTCCACATGTCACACAGACATACAGCAGTGAGAGAGTGAGAGAGTGAGAGAGAGAGAGAGGGAGAGAGAGGGAGAGAGAGAGGGAGAGAGAGAGGGGAGGGAGGAGGGAGAGAGAGAGAGAGAGAGAGAGAGAGAGAGAGTCCGGTAAAGCAGGGAACCCGACTTATTCACCAGCATGAGCATAATGGAATAGTGTCCAAAAGTATTGTAAAGACACACTAGAACTAATGCCAATAGCAAACACGTTCAGCTTTCAGGTTCATATTGCTAACAGCCCAGCCAACTACCAAAGCCATATCAAAGCTAACACCATGCTAACAACAACTAACAAGTTAATTGAAAAGACAATCGTTAAAAACCAATCTCACATTTGTCCTTTCAAGTCTAAAAAAATTTTGAAAATTCTTTCCTCTACGTATAATTTCAGATGAAATCTGTTATCTCATGCAAAAACTTGAAAATTGCTTACGAAGAAACAATTGAAGATTTGTTTACAGAGTCCTGTGTATAGTGCTTGTGTTCCACATCGTGCAAGTCCTGACACATCAATAAGAAAGCATTTGATATCAAGTGGCTTGTCCCATGATATGCACCATGGTCTTTCTTTATTTTAAAAAGTACATGTAAACAGTATGAGTGTGTAGAATGTGTGACCCGTGTGTGACCTACCAACCAGTGTTTCTTTCCTACGGTTCCCTGGAGCCGATGGGGAAATCTGTTTAAAGCCAGGGGGGACTTGGAAGACATTGCAGGATGCTGGTAAATAGGGTGCGGGAGTCAAAGGGTTAGGTTTTTACTTTACTATCATTGATGACAATGCAGGATGCTGGTAAATAGGGTGCGGTAGTCAAAGGGTTAGGTTTTTACTTTGCTATCACTGATGACAATGCAGGATGCTGGTAAATAAGGTGCGGGAGTCAAAGGGTTAGGTGTTCACTTTGCTATCACTGATGACAATGCAGGATGCTGGTAAATAGGGTGTGGTAGTCAAAGGGTTAGGTTTTTACTTTGATATCACTGATGACAATGCAGGATGCTGGTAAATAGGGTGTGGTAGTCAAAGGGTTAGGTTTTTACTTTGCTATCACTGATGACAATGCAGGATGCTGGTAAATAGGGTGCGGGAGGCAAAGGCTAAACCAGTCCATCATGAAGTCTGCCGATCGCTGGTCATGTCCGTGTGGGTTTCCAACCACTTCAACAGTTTGTCCTCGTATGATTTTCTCCGCTTTTCTGCCAGGGTGTTCAAGGTGTACATGAAGGGGTTAAGAGCAGAGTTTAACGGTAGTACAAAGATGGCCAAGGCTACGTTCACTTCTCCAGGGACCGGAACGCCAAACGTGGACAATATTCCACACATCCCAACAGGAAACCAGCACATGAAATCGGTGACAGCCACACTGATCAACCGTCGGGCTATGGTCAGGTCACGTGACACTTTGGTCGTGTTGGTCGTCAAGGCGTTCTTCTGTATGGACCAGTAGATGAACGTTTGGCCAGCTGAGATGGATAAAAACAGAACAAAGTTAAAGACGATTACTATACTGAAAGAATACATTCGTCCTTTGAACTCTTGTCGTGTAACTGGCAGTGGAATGCAAATGGCTGTCTGTCTGTAGAACTCCCAGTGTGATGTCATTGGAAGCAAAGGGAACGTGGCAAGGAAGAATCCAAGACACCAAGTTAGCAGACAAACAACTACTGCTGATGTTCTCCCAAAATGCCGAGAGCTGAAGGGAAAACGAAGAACAATAAAACGATCTAGTGTGATCAGCCAGATGTTTACTGCTGATACCTCACTGGACAAGAGGCACAAAAAGCCTGCTACCATACAGCTTACACTGTTCATCCATATCCTATCATAATGAAGGTATCTATCCCGGAACAGTTCATCAGCCACTCCGATAATCACAACATACGCCCCCATGAAAAAGTCAGCCATGGTCAGGTTGGTGACAAAGACACTGAAGCCATTTGACGGAGTCTTTTTCCGTGCACACATACGTACGATGAAACAGAAGACGTTACCAGTCACAGATAGACAGCTGACAATCCACAGAAATCCTCGATACATTTCCGACTGAAGCAAATCTTTACAAGACGAAATTTCGTCTTTTGGGGCATAGCAGGCTGTGCCATCAAAGTTATTAGGAAGTATTTCTTTACAGCAAAATTTATAGTTGTGTGCTGTTATCGTATGTAGATAAGCCAGTCCTTTAAACGTGTCAGAGGGAAATGTTTTCACAGGACTGCCATCTAAGAAAAGTTGACCCAGGCGTGGCGTGGACTTGAAACCATTCTTCGTAACAGTGTGAATATGGGTAAACGACAAATTCAGAGTTTTCAACAGTAAAAACTTTGACAAGACTTCGGAATCAAATATTGTCAGAGTAGTACTGGACAAGTCCAGCACAGTCAGCGTGAATTGTACGATAAGAGTTGAGGTATTAGTGTACAGTGTTGTCAGAGGGTTATTGGCGAGGGACAGTGTTTGGAGATTGTGAAGGTGGAGAAAATGTGTTAGATCAACGTACTGCACTTTGTTACCGGCCAAGTTGACAAGTTTGACATTGACCAGTGTCGTGTTGGGCACGTGAGCCACAGAACACTGTGCAAGAGTTAAGTGAACAAGATAGCGACTGTCTCGCACTTCAGACATCTTCATACCCGAGCCTGTAGCATCAAGGAAGCGGATCTGAGGAAAACGTGATACAGGAAATGGTTGAAGACATCGAAACACCAGACCTTGACACAGACATTGCTCAGGACATGTCACACACAGCAGTTCATCGTCATGCAGTGGACAGTGAGGCCAGCCATCACAGAGGTGGTCACCATGCACGCATATTTTAGAACTTCTACATCTGAGAAATCCTGGACACACGCTGTTCTCACATCCCTCTTCGTCTTGATGGTCGATACAGTCGTACATTCCATTACATCGTGTGTAGACGGGCAAACAGTCATTGAAGTCCCCAGGACAACGGTAGTGGGTGTCAGGACAGGGTCATTGGAATCCATTGGAACGGACACAAAACGTCGGATACAATCAAAATAAATGAATGCAGGAGAAGGAAATTGTCCTTTTGTATTTGGTAGCTCATTGTACTGGCCACATTTGACTTCATCGGATTCATCCAGACAGTGGAACACCCTGTCACACACCCTGTCATGGCTTACGCACTGACCGTTAGTGCAGGTAAACATGTTGACACAAGGTGAATGTATACAGAAGAGTTCATCAGTCTTATCATGACAGTCCTGTATAAAGTCACACAACACAGTGTATGACAGCCTGACTGTGTCTTCATCACACTGGAACATAGTAACTGACTGGGAAGGCGGATTCCTAGCAGTAAGCAAGTCGTGTACAGCAAATCTACAGGAGCTGGGAGTATAACCCTGACCACACACATCCACGTATGGAGAGCTGCACAACAGAAAGGTGAAGGTCACATGACCATCAGGACACGTGGTCAGAGACTGTCGTTGTGCGCGCGGGAACAGTTGTGTGCTGTTGAGTACAACAGCTGCTGAATGTGGAGGGTCTTGGGTTGTCCTGTTTTTCTGGAATTCACAGACTATATCGCCATTATTACTTTCACACACATGCCACACGTGGGTAGAACCCAAAAGAAGACAGTGTTTGATTCTCGCCCTTACAGTGAAGTCTGTATGAATGGCATGATAAAGCACAGTTCTGTCATAGCTAATCATGTTATTTCTGTACATAGAAGGCATAGACATATCTCCAATATGTATGCCAGGGAAAATTGTGCTATCTCTAAGATTAAAGAAAATCCTTAATGATTCTATACCTGTTTTTCCACATGCACCTATTCCCGGTGTGCCGCCCAGAAACTTACAATATTCCCCAGCTCCTTTAAATTTAGATGATTCATAATTGACGAATTTCCACATGGCTGAGCTATCGATGAGTTTATAGCAGCGGTTACATACTGAGACACCCCCCTGACAGTCGAAACTGTTAAAGAGACAATGTTCTCTTTCATCCCATATGCCATTACATTCTGTCGTCTGGGTCATGTTGGCGTCTGAAAACGTGATGTACAAAACAGCACATGAGAACATCTTACGACATAGCAACAATGACAATACAAAATGATATATGCTCTCCAAAATATCAAAAAGGGGATTAGGCAGGGTTGTGTTCTGTCACCAGATTTGTTTTCACTTTATAGCGAAACCATCATGAGGAACCCATAAGAATGCCCTGGGATAAAGATTGAAAGAAAAATGATAAGCAACCTTTGTTACGCATATAACACCGTGCTAAATACAGAAAATGAAAAAGACCTACAAACTCTTGTGAATATAATGGAAATAGAAAGCAAAAACAAAGGGCTCAAGCTAAATAGCAAGAAGACTTCAGTCATGATAATCAGTTAAAAAAACAACAACAAAAAACAAGAAACCCCCTCATGGAAACAAACAAAACAAACAAAAAAGAAACAAACAAACAATCATAATCATCATCATCATCATCATCATCATGAAGTGCCCTGCCACATGGCGTAGGCGATCATGGCCCTCGATATGTATCTATCCCTTGTTGCCGCAAGCACATCGTCCACCCTCTCTGTCCTCAGCCACTCTGCAAGTCCGTACAATATTTTCTCCCTCGGTCTACCTAGTGCTCTCTTTCCCTCCAGCTTTCCCGTTGTGACCAGATGCTCCAAATCCCCATTCCTCATAAAATGGCCTATAAATGTTGCCTGTCTTTTCCTAATCTTCTTTATGAGTGATCTATTTGTGTCTGCCTCCATCAAGACTGTCTCGTTTTTTTTCTTTGCTGTCCATGGAACTCTCAACATTCTTTTTAGAAACCACATTTTGCTGCCTCAATTTTGTTCTGGCTTTGCGTGTTGACTGTCCATGCCTCACAACCATATAACATTATCGGTTGTATATAACATTCAAGAACTCTCTTCCTGTTGCGATCAGGTGCTCTAATTTCCCTTTCCTCATAAGATGGCCTATAAATGTCGCCTGTCTCTTCCTAATCTTCCTTATCAATGATCTTCTTGTGTCTGCCTCCATCAAGACAGTCTCGTTTATTTTCTTTGCTGGCTATGGAACTCTGAACATTCTTCTTAGAAACCACATCTCAATCTTGTCCTGACTTTGCTTGTTGACTGTCCATGCCTCACAACCATGTAACATTATTTGTTCTATATAGAATTCAACAACTCTCATCCTGATGTTAATTGATAGGCATTTGTTGGCATGAATGATTTTCATCTTCTTGAATGCAATTCTGCCTTGTCCAATTCTGCTGGTTATTTCTGACGTGCATCTGCCGTCTAATGAGATGATCGTTCTCAGATGTTTAAACTTATCAACCTATCTCAAGGTTGTGCTGTTTCCTGTTATTTTGCATGAGGAGATTTCATGTTTTTACTGATTACCATGACTTCAGCCTTCTTGATATTTAGTTCCAACCCCTTATTTTTGCTTTCTATTTCTAGTACATTCACAAGGTTTTGTAGGTTCTTTCATTTCTTTAATTAGTGCGGTGTCATCTGCGTATCGATGTTGTTTATCATTTTCCTCCAACCTTTAATCCAGGGCATTCTTTGAGGTTTCTCATGATGTTTTCGCTGTAAAGTGGAAACAGATCTGTTGACAGAACACAACATTGCCTGACTTCTCTTTTGATATTTTGGAAAGAGCTTATATCGTTTTCTAATCTCATTGTAACTGTATGTTCCCAATACATATTTCTGATTGATTATTCGTAGATTTTTTGCATCAATATTGAGTCCTTCTAGTTGGTTGATAAATTTTTCACGTCTTACCCGATCGAAAGCCTTGGTATAATCAACAAAGCATAAATATAAATCCTTATTCAACTCGATTGACCTCTCTATGATAGTTCTTAGGATGTATATGATATTAATAGTTCCTTTCCCTTCGACAAATCCACACTACTCGTCTGCTATTTCTCTTTTGATTCTATTCCTTTCAAGCAAGCAAAAACAAAAACAAAAACTTAACACAACCAACCAAACAAACAAACAAACAAACAAACAACCAAACAAACAAACAAACAAACAAACAAACAAACAAAACAACAAAAAAACAGCAAAGACACAACATAGAGGTCTTCGTAGTAACCTTGTATCACTGTATGAGTCTTCATAGTATATTTGTGTCACTATAGGAGCCTTCATAATATCCTTGTATGATTATAGGAGCCTTCATAATATCCTTGTATGATTATAGGAGCCTTCATAATATCCTTGTATGATTATAGGAGTCTTCATAGTATCCTTGTATGATTATAGAAGTCTTCATAGTATCCTTGTATGATTATAGGAGTCTTCATAGTATCCTTGTATGATTATAGGAGTCTTCATAGTATCCTTGTATGATTATAGGAGTCTTCATAATATCCTTGTGTGATTATAGTAGTCTTCATAATATCCTTGTATGATTATAGAAGTCTTCATAATATCCTTGTATGATTATAGGAGTCTTCATAATATCCTTGTATGATTATAGAAGTCTTCATAATATCCTTGTATGATTATAGGAGTCTTCATAGTATCCTTGTATGATTATAGAAGTCTTCATAATATCCTTGTATGATTATAGGAGTCTTCATAGTATCCTTGTATGATTATAGGAGTCTTCATAGTATCCTTGTATGATTATAGTAGTCTTCATAATATCCTTGTATGATTATAGTAGTCTTCATAATATCCTTGTATGATTATAGAAGTCTTCATAATATCCTTGTATGATTATAGTAGTCTTCATAATATCCTTGTATGATTATAGAAGTCTTCATAATATCCTTGTATGATTATAGAAGTCTTCATAATATCCTTGTATGATTATAGAAGTCTTCATAATATCCTTGTATGATTATAGGATTCTTCACAGTATCTTTGTGTCACTATAGGAGCCTTCATAATATCCTTGTATCAGACTATAGTCTTCATAGTAACCTTGTGTCACTATAGCAGTCTTCATAGTAACCTTGTCTCACTATAGCAGTCTTCAAAGTAACCTTATGTCACTATAGTAGTCTTCATAGTATCCTTGTATCACTATAGTAGTCTTCATAGTATCCTTGTATCACTAGAGTAGTCTTCATAGTATCCTTGTGTCACTATAGTAGTCTTCATAGTATCCTTGTGTCACTATAGCAGTCTTCATAGTATCCTTGTGACACTATAGTAGTCTTCATAGTAACCTTGTGTCACTATAGTAGTCTTCATAGTAACCTTTGTGTCACTATAGTAGTCTTCATAGTAACCTTGTGTCACTATAGGAGTCTTCATAGTAACCTTGTGACACTATAGTAGTCTTCATAGTAACCTTGTGTCACTATAGTAGTCTTCATAGTATCCTTGTATCACTATAGTAGTCTTCATAGTATCCTTGTGTCACTATAGTAGTCTTCATAGTATCCTTGTGTCACTATAGTAGTCTTCATAGTATCCTTGTGTCACTATAGCAGTCTTCATAGTATCCTTGTGACACTATAGTTGTCTTCATAGTAACCTTCTGTCACTATAGAAGTCTTCATAGTAACCTTTGTGTCACTATAGTAGTCTTCATAGTAACCTTGTGTCACTATAGTAGTCTTCATAGTAACCTTGTGACACTATAGTAGTCTTCATAGTAACCTTGTGTCACTATAGGAGTCTTGATAGTAACCTTGTGTCACTATAGTAGTCTTCATAGTAACCTTGTGTCACTATAGTAGTCTTCATACTATCCTTGTATCATTATAGGATTCTTCATAGTATCCTTGTGACACTATAGTAGTCTTCATAGTAACCTTGAGTGACTATAGTAGTCTTCATAATATCCTTGTATCATTATAGGAGTCTTCATAGTATCTTTGTATCACTATATGTAGTCTTCATAGTAACCTTGTGTCACTATAGTAGTCTTCATAGTAACCTTGTGTCATATAGTAGTCTTCATAGAAACCTTGTGTCACTATAGTAGTCTTCATATTAACCTTGTGTCACTATATGAGTCTTCATAGTATCCTTGTATCACTATAGGAGTCTTCATAGTAACATTGTGACACTATAGTAGTCTTCATAGTAACCTTGTGTCACTATAGTAGTCTTCATAGTAACCTTGTATCACTATAGTAGTCTTCATATTAACCTTGTATCACTATAGCAGTCTTCATAGTAACCTTGTGACACTATAGTAGTCTTCATAGTAACCTTGTGTCACTATAGTAGTCTTCATATTAACCTTGTGTCACTATAGGAGTCTTCATAGTATCCTTGTATCACTATAGGAGTCTTCATAGTAACCTTGTGACACTATAGTAGTCTTCATAGTAACCTTGTGTCACTATAGTAGTCTTCATAGTAACCTTGTATCACTATAGTAGTCTTCATATTAACCTTGTGTCACTATAGCAGTCTTCATAGTAACCTTGTGACACTATAGTAGTCTTCATAGTAACCTTGTGTCACTATAGTAGTCTTCATAGAAACCTTGTGTCACTATAGTAGTCTTCATAGAAACAATGTGTCACTATAGTAGTCTTCATATTAACCTTGTATCACTATAGAAGTCTTCATAGTAACCTTGTGTCACTATAGGAGTCTTCATAGAAACCTTGTGTCACTATAGGAGTCTTCATAGTAACCTTGTATCACTATAGTAGTCTTCATAGTAACCTTGTGTCACTATAGGAGTCTTCATAGTAACCTTGTATCACTATAGTAGTCTTCATAGTAACCTTGTGTCACTATAGGAGTCTTCATAGTAACCTTGTGTCACTATAGGAGTCTTCATAGTAACCTTGTGTCACTCTAGGAGTCTTCATAGTAACCTTGTGTCACTATAGTAGTCTTCATAGAAACCTTGTGTCACTATAGTAGTCTTCATAGAAACCTTGTGTCACTATAGGAGTCTTCATAGTAATCTTGTATCACTATAGGAGTCTTCATAGTATCCTTGTGTCACTATAGTAGTCTTCATAGTATCCTTGTATCACTATAGGAGTCTTCATAGTATTCTTGTGTCACTATAGTAATCTTCATAGTATCCTTTTGTCACTATAGTAGTCTTCATAGTAACCTTGTGACACTATAGTAGTCTTCATAGTAACCTTGTGTCACTATAGTAGTCTTCATAGAAACCTTGTGTCACTATAGTAGTCTTAATAGAAACAATGTGTCATTATAGTAGTCTTCATATTAACCTTGTATCACTATAGGAGTCTTCATAGTAACCTTGTGTCACTATAGGAGTCTTCATAGAAACCTTGTGTCACTATAGGAGTCTCCATAGTAACCTTGTATCACTATAGTAGTCTTCATAGTATCCTTGTGTCACTATAGTAGTCTTCATAGTATCCTTGTGTCACTATAGTAGTCTTCATAGTAACCTTGTGTCACTATAGTAGTCTTCATAGTATCCTTGTATCACTATAGTAGTCTTCATAGTATCCTTGTGTCACTATAGTAGTCTTCATAGTATCCTTGTATCACTATAGTAGTCTTCATAGTATCCTTGTGTCACTATAGTAGTCTTCATAGTATCCTTGTATCACTATAGTAGTCTTCATAGTATCCTTGTGTCACTATAGTAGTCTTCATAGTAACCTTGTGTCACTATAGGAGTCTTCATAGTAACCTTGTGTCACTATAGGAGTCTTCATAGTAACCTTGTGTCACTATACTAGTCTTCATTATATCCTTGTGTCACTATAGGAGTCTTCATAGTAACCTTGTGTCACTATAGTAATAATAATAATTACAATATTTATATAGCGCAAAATCTTGATAAAATCAAATCTAAGCGCTGAAGCAGACACACACGCAGGCACGCACGCCCGCACACACACGCACACACACACACACACACACACACACACACACACACACACACACACACACACACACCCACACACACGCATGGCTATAAATGGGGAGAAAGAATAAAAGCAATAAAAGCAAGAATAAAAGCAATGGAAAATTATAGAGAGCATAGCATACAATTATATATTATAACCATGTGATTCCCTCCGAGCGGAGACAGGCTGCAGAGGGGAGGGTTGAGTGAGGTTAGGATTTTATGCAGGAGAGAAAAGGTGAGTTTTGAGAGCGGACTTGAAGGAGACAAAAGTAGGTTGCTGACGGACTGAGAGAGGAAGTTTGTTCCAGGAGAGTGGACCAGAAACAGAGAAGGCTCGTGGACCATAGGTATTGAGCTTAGTGCGTGGAAAGCGAAGAGTCAGAGGATCAGAGGCAGAGCGGAGGGTACGTGAGGGAACATAGATCTCAAGTAGGCTTGACAGGTAATCGGGGGCTGCGTTATTGAGGCTTTTGTAGCACATGGTGTCTAGTTTGTACTGTATGCGCTTTGATACAGGGAGCCAGTGAAGTTGTGCCAGGAGAGGAGATATGTGGTCAGCTTTTTTCTTTTTGAGTACAAGGCGTGCAGCATTGTTTTGAATGCACTGTAGGATGTGAATGGTGGAGGCAGGAAGACCAGACAGGAGTGAATTGCAATAGTCAATGCGAGACATTATGAAGGAGAGAACGAGTTTTGCAGTTGTTTCGACAGAGAGATACTTCCTGATCAGCTTTATACGATGGAGATGATAGTAGCAGGATCTGGCAGTTTGAGAAACAAAGTTGTTCATGGAGAGGGTAGAGTCAATGCAGACACCAAGGTTTTTAGCTGAATCAGAAATTGGGACTGATGTGTTACATAATGGGAGAGAAAGAGGAGGCAGCTGAGAAAGTTTCTGATGGGTGCCAATGAGGATAGCTTCTGTTTTGTCGTCATTAAGCTGAAGTCTATTGTGTGTCATCCAGTTCTTAATGTCCGAGTAACACTCAGTGGTGCGAGTCAACAGGCGCTGTATATTATCAGGTGAGTCACTGTCTTGAAGTTGGGTGTCATCAGCATAGAAGTGGTGTTTTATAGAATGGGAGTTGGTGATGGTGGACAGGGGGGAGGTGTAAAGAGTGAAAAGAACAGGGCCAAGGACAGATCCTTGTGGAACACCACAGGTCAGGTATGCAGGTTGAGAGTAAGTGCCATTGATGAGAACGGTTTGTTTTCTGTTTGATAGGTATGAAGTGAACCAAGACAGAGCAATGTCAGAGATGCCAAAAGTATGATGAAGTCTAGAAAGGAGAATACCATGATCAATGGTATCAAAGGCTGCAGACAGATCAAGGAGTGTGAGGAGAGAGACTTTGCCAGTATCAGTTGCAAGGAGGAGATTGTTGAGAATGTGTAGTAGGGCAGTTTCAGTGCTATGGCACTGGCGGTAGGCTGACTGGAAAGGATTGAGGAGATTGTTGGCAGACAGGTGAGAGTTCAGCTGGTTGAGGACGACTTTTTCAAGGAGTTTTGACAAGAAAGAGAGATTAGAGATAGGCCGGTAATTTTTCAGTTCATTTGGATCTAAATTGTGTTTCTTGAGGAGAGGGTGAACAATAGCAGACTTGAAAGAATCTGGGACAGTTCCAGTTTGAAGAGAAGTGTTGATGATGTCAGTGATGAATGGGAGGAGAGTAGGGAGACAGTCGGCGTAGACAGAACCTGGAAGAGGATCCAGTTCGCAGGTTTTGAACGACATGGATCTGATTGTGTTGAGAATTTCTTCTTGTGAGACTGGGGTAAAAGTAGTAAGAGGTGTGCCAGAGAAGGAAGGGTCAGGTGGGCATGGTTGACAGGGTGTCCTGTCAAGCCTGTCACGAAGAGTTTGTATTTTGGTGGTGAAATAGTTGGAGAATACAGATGGGAGTTCTTCATTTGTATGTTTTGTTGGGAGAGGTAAATCTTTTCGTGTGCCAAGGAGATGATTCATGGTTGTAAAGAGTTCTTTTGAAGAAGAGGCATTCAGGATTTTGGTTTGGAAATAGCTTGTTTTTGCTGATGCAATGAGGGTGGATACTTTTGTTTTAGAGGCTTGGAAAAGTTGCCTGTGTACAGTGAGTTTGGATTTGCGCCAGCGGCGCTCTGCTCTGCGGCGGGCACGTTTTGCACAGGCGATCTCATGAGTGAGCCAGGGGGTAGGGGGGCGGTCAGGTAAAAGACTGGTTGTGGCTGGAGCATGAGTGTCCAGAAGATGGTGGAGAGTAGTATAGAATTCATCGGCAAGGTTATGTGACTTTTCAGAAAGGAGACGGGAGGCATCAGATGAAAATGTGGAGAGGTCGATAGATTTGAGATTGCGTCGAGTCACTGTGCGCATGGTACGGGAAGGAGGAGAAATGTCGAGAGAACAGAGAATTGCAGAGTGGTCAGATGGAAGGGCTGAAGTTAGACGGGTAGAAAGAACTAAGCAGTTGTCAGTAGCGGAATTGTGATGATCACGAGAAATGATCCAGTCAAGAATGTGACCTTTTTGATGGGTTGGTTCAGAAATGTGTTGAGTCATATTGTGATTGGACAGAGAGTTGATGATATGTCTTGTGTCATAACGGTGAGTGTTGTCATAGTGGACATTGATATCACCTAGAATGATGAGATTTCCAGGTAAGAGGCAGTAGTGGTCAAGCAATTGGTCAAAGTCAGAGAGAAACATGGATGTGGTGAGTTTGTTGGCAGAGCTAGGTGGGGGTCGATAGACACAGGAGAAGGTGATGGGGTGAGGGGTGGATTGGAAGGATACTTCAACGTGCTCGAAAGAAGGATGGGAGAAAGGCAGAGACTGCGAGAAAGATAGGCGGGAATGGAGTGAGTCGTTGTAGAGGATGGCGATACCGCCACCTCGGGATGAGCGATGGAAAGAAGCAAGCCTGTAACCACTCGGAGTGAGGCTAGCAAGTATAGGTTCGTGACCAAGGGGGTTAAGCCATGTCTCCGTGATAAAAGCAATGTCAACATGCTCATCTGCGACAAAGTCAGCAATAACATCGGCTTTGTCACCAGTGCATGCCGACTGAGCATTAAAAAGGCATAATTTCAGCCTATCACAGTCATATGGTGGCGGCTGAGGTGGCGACGAAGGCGGCACCAACGGGACAGAAGGCGAGAGCGGCACCGGCGGGACAGAAGGCGAAGGCGGCACCATCAGGACAGAAGGCGAAGGCGAAGACGGCAGAGGAGGAGACAAAGCTTGCAGCAGCGAGGTCAAGGGCAGGGGCAGTGGAGGAGAAGAAGAAGCAGGAGACGAAAAGTGGCGTCGGGCAGGAGGCAGTTTGTGCCAAAGACGGTGGAGACGTCCACCACGACAGGATCGCGCAGTGCGGGGCTTGCTACACAGCCCCAATGTACGTATGCGCTGGTAGACGCCTCCACCGAGGTAGCATTTGCTGTGTTTAAAAAGTGTCAGTCCAATTTGTTTTATAAAAGACGGGTCCATAGTTGCGAGCCAGGCAGGAGAGGAAGACACTTGCAGGTTGGTGTGTGGGTTGGTCAGTTCACAACACTAAAATCCAGAGAACGCAGAACACAAAGGTTTGGAAGCTGTAGCGTTGGGCGAACACAGTAGGCTAAGGTGTAAACACAATTCACAGATAAAATGTCCGACTGGAGCGGCTGAATTAAAATGATGAAAAGTAGGTATAAAAACTTTAAAATCGGATTATCTGGTAAAATATTCAAAATTGAAAAAAAAATTTTTACATCACCGTGTGTCCGGATTTCAAAGCAACAAACATACAAAATTCAATGCATAAAACCAAATAGAACCACGATAAAATCACTGTAAAACACCACACACACTTTTGCTGCCTGCTGGCGCGACATCTACTCACTCTGTATCCTTGTGTCACTATAGTAGTCTTCATAGTAGTCTTCATAGTAACCTTGTATCACTATTGGAGTCTTCATAGTATCCTTGTGTCACTATAGTAGTCTTCATAGTATCCTTGTATCACTATAGGAGTCTTCATAGTATTCTTGTGTCACTATAGTAGTCTTCATAGTATCCTTGTGTCACAATAGTAGTCTTCATAGTATCCTTGTGTCACTATAGTAGTCTTCATAGTAACCTTGTATCACTATAGGAGTCTTCATAGTAACCTTGTGTCACTAAAGTAGTCTTCATAGTAACCTTGTGTCATTATAGTAGTCTTCATAGTATCCTTGTGTCACTATAGTAGTCTTCATAGTAACCTTGTATCAGTATAGTAGTCTTCATAGTATCCTTGTGTCACTATAGTAGTCTTCATAGTAACCTTGTGTCACTATAGTAGTCTTCATAGTATCCTTGTGTCACTATAGTAGTCTTCATAGTAAACTTTTATCACTATAGTAGTCTTCATAGTAACCTTGTATCACTATAGTAGTCTTCATAGTAACCTTGTGTCACTATAGCAGTCTTCATAGTATCCTTGTGTCACTATAGTAGTCTTCATTATATCATTGTATCACTATAGTAGTCTTCATAGTAACCTTGTTGTCTCATATTGTATTTTTCAAAGTAACCTTGTGTCACTATAGTAGTCTTCATAGTAACCTTGTGTCACTATAGTAGTCTTCATAGTATCCTTGTGTTTACACTTAATAGTAGTCTTCATAGTAACCTTGTGTCACTATAGTAGTCTTGATAGTAACCTTGTGTCACTATAGGATCTTCATAGTAACTTGTGTCACTATAGTAGTCTTCATATACCTTCTATCACTATAGTAGTCTTCATAGTAATTCTTGTGTCACTATAGTAGTCTTCATTATATCCTTGTGTCACTATAGTAGTCTTCATAGTAACCTTGTGTCACTATCGTAGTCTTCATAGTATCCTTGTGTCACTATAGTAGTCTTCATAGTAACCTTGTGTCACTATAGGAGTCTTCATAGTAACCTTGTGTCACTATAGTAGTCTTCATAGTAACCTTGTGTCACTATAGGAGTCTTCATAGTAACCTTGTGTCACTATAGTAGTCTTCATAGTAATCTTGTGTCACTATAGGAGTCATTACTGTAGTTAACCTTGTGTCACTATAGTAGTCTTCATAGTAATCTTGTGTCACTATAGTAGTCTTCATTATATACCTTGTGTCACTATAGTAGTTCTTCATAGTACCTTGTGTCACTATAGTAGTCTTCATAGTAACCTTGTGTCACTATAGTAGTCTTCATAGTAACCTTGTGTCACTATAGTAGTCTTCATAGTATCCTTGTTCACTATAGTAGTCTTCATAGTATCCTTGTTCACTATAGTAGTCTTCATAGTAACCTTGTGTCACTATAGTGAGTCTTCATAGTAACCTTATGTCACTATAGTAGTCTTCATAGTAACCTTGTGTCACTATAGTAGTCTTCATAGTAACCTTGTGTCACTATAGTAGTCTTCATAGTAACCTTGTGTCACTATAGTAGTCTTCATAGTAACCTTGTGTCACTATAGTAGTCTTCATTATATCCTTGTGTCACTATAGTAGTCTTCATAGTAACCTTGTATCACTATAGTAGTCTTCATAGTATCCTTGTGTCACTATAGTAGTCTTCATAGTATCCTTGTGTCACTATAGTAGTCTTCATAGTAACCTTGTATCACTATAGTAGTCTTCATAGTATCCTTGTGTCACTATAGTAGTCTTCATAGTATCCTTGTGTCACTATAGTAGTCTTCATAGTACCTTGTGTCACTATAGTAGTCTTCATAGTAACCTTGTGTCACTTAGTAGTCTTCATATATCCTTGTGTCACTATAGTAGTCTTCATAGTATCCTTGTATCACTATAGTAGTCTTCATAGTATCCTTGTGTCACTATAGTAGTCTTCATAGTATCCTTGTGTCACTATAGTAGTCTTCATAGTAACCTTGTATCACTATAGTAGTCTTCATAGTATCCTTGTGTCACTATAGTAGTCTTCATAGTATCCTTGTGTCACTATAGTAGTCTTCATAGTAACCTTGTTCACTATAGTAGTCTTCATAGTATCCTTGTATCACTATAGTAGTCTTCATAGTATCCTTGTGTCACTATAGTAGTCTTCATAGTAACCTTGTGTCACTATAGTAGTCTTCATGTAACCTTGTGTCACTATAGAGTCTTCATAGTAACCTGTTGTGTCACTATAGAGTCTTCATAGTAACCTTGTGTCACTAAGTTATGTAGTCTTCATAGTATCCTTGTATCACTATAGTAGTCTTCATAGTATCCTTGTGTCACTATACTAGTCTTCATAGTAACCTTGTGTCACTATAGTAGTCTTCATAGTAACCTTGTGTCACTATAGTAGTCTCATAGTATCCTTGTATCACTATAGAAATCTTCATAGAGATCCTTGTATCACTATAGGAGTCTTCATAGTATCCTTCTGTCACTATAGCAGTCTTCATAGTAACCTTGTGTCACTATAGTAGTTTTCATAGTAACCTTGTGTCACTATAGTAGTCTTCATAGTAATCCTTGTGTCACTATAGGAGTCTTCATAGTATCCTTGTGTCACTATAGTAGTCTTCATATTAACCTTGTGTCACTATAGGAGTCTTCATAGTATACCTTGTATCACTATAGGAGTCTTCATAGTAACCTTGTGACACTATAGTAGTCTTCATAGTAACCTTGTGTCACTATAGTAGTCTTCATAGTAACCTTGTATCACTATATAGTCTTCATATTAATCTTGTGTCACTATAGCAGTCTTCATAGTAACCTTGTGACACTATAGTAGTCTTCATAGTAAACCTTGTGTCACTATAGTAGTCTTCATAGAACCTTGTGTCACTATAGTAGTCTTCATAGAAACAATGTGTCACTATAGTAGTCTTCATATTAACCTTGTATCACTATAGAGTCTTCATAGTAACCTTGTGTCACTATAGGAGTCTTCATAGAAACCTTGTGTCACTATAGGAGTCTTCATAGTAACCTTGTATCACTATAGTAGTCTTCATAGTAACCTTGTGTCACTATAGGAGTCTTCATAGTAACCTTGTATCACTATAGTAGTCTTCATAGTAACCTTGTGTCACTATAGGAGTCTTCATAGTAACCTTGTGTCACTATAGGAGTCTTCATAGTAACCTTGTGTCACTATAGGATACTTCATAGTAACCTTGTGTCACTATAGTAGTCTTCATAGAAACCTTGTGTCACTATAGTAGTCTTCATAGAAACCTTGTGTCACTATAGGATCTTCATAGTAACCTTGTGTCACTATAGGAGTCTTCATAGTAACCTTGTGTCACTATAGTAGTCTTCATAGTACCTTGTGTCACTATAGTAGTCTTCATAGTAACTTGTGTCACTATAGTAGTCTTGATAGTAACCTTGTGTCACTATAGCAGTCTTCATAGTAAGCTTGTGACATATAGTAGTCTTCATAGTAACCTTGTGTCACTATAGTAGTCTTCATAGAAACCTTGTGTCACTATAGTAGTCTTCATAGAAACAATGTGTCATTATAGTAGTCTTCATATTAACCTTGTATCACTATAGGAGTCTTCATAGTAACCTTGTGTCACTATAGGAGTCTTCATAGAAACCTTGTGTCACTATAGGAGTCTTCATAGTAACCTTGTGTCACGATAGTAGTCTTCATAGAAACCTTGTGTCACTATAGTAGTCTTCATAGTAACCTGTATCACTATTGGAGTCTTCATAGTATCCTTGTGTCACTATAGTAGTCTTCATAGTATCCTTGTATCACTATAGGAGTCTTCATAGTATTCTTGTGTCACTATAGTAGTCTTCATAGTATCCTTGTGTCACAATAGTAGTCTTCATAGTATCCTTGTGTCACTATAGTAGTCTTCATAGTATCCTTGTATCACTATAGGAGTCTTCATAGTATTCTTGTGTCACTATAGTAGTCTTCATAGTATCCTTGTGTCACAATAGTAGTCTTCATAGTATCCTTGTGTCACTATAGGAGTCTTCATAGTATCCTTGTGTCACTATAGCAGTCTTCATAGTAACCTTGTGTCACAATAGCAGTCTTCATAGTAACCTTGTGTCACTATAGGAGTCTTCATAGTAACCTTGTATCACTATAGGATTCTTCATAGTATCCTTGTGTCACTATAGCAGTCTTCATAGTAACCTTGTGTCACTATAGTAGTTTTTCATAGTAACCTTGTGTCACTATAGTAGTCTTCATAGTATCCTTGTGTCACTATAGGAGTCTTCATAGTATCCTTGTATCACTATAGTAGTCTACATAGTATCCTTATATCACTATAGTAGCCTTCATAGTATCCTTGTGTCACTATAGTAGTCTTCATAGTATCCTTCTATCACTATAGTAGTCTTCATAGTATCCTTGTGTCACTATAGTAGTCTTCATAGTATCCTTGTGTCACTATAGTAGTCTTCATAGTATCCTTGTGTCTCTATAGTAGTCTTCATTGTATCCTTCTATCACTATAGTAGTCTTCATAGCAACCTTGTGTCACTATAGTAGTCTTCATAGTGTCCTTGTGTCACTATAGTAGTCTTCATAGTATCCTTCTATCACTATAGTAGTCTTCATAGTAACCTTGTGTCACTATAGTAGTCTTCATTATATCCTTGTGTCACTATAGTAGTCTTCATAGTATCCTTGTATCACTATAGTAGTCTTCATAGTATCCTTGTGTCACTATAGTAGTCTTCATAGTATCCATGTGTCACTATAGTAGTCTTCATAGTAACCTTGTATCACTATAGTAGTCTTCATAGTATCCTTGTGTCACTATAGTAGTCTTCATAGTATCCTTGTGTCACTATAGTAGTCTTCATAGTAACCTTGTATCACTATAGTAGTCTTCATAGTATCCTTGTATCACTATAGTAGTCTTCATAGTATCCTTGTGTCACTATAGTAGTCTTCATAGTAACCTTGTGTCACTATAGTAGTCTTCATAGTAACTTGTGTCACTATAGGAGTCTTCATAGTAAACCTTGTGTCACTATAGTAGTCTTCATAGTAATCTTGTGTCACTATAGGAGTCTTCATAGTAACCTTCTGTCACTATAGTAGTCTTCATAGTAACCTTGTGTCAATATAGGAGTCTTCATAGTAACCTTATGTCATTATAGTAGTCTTCATAGTAACCTTGTGTCACTATAGTAGTCTTCATAGTAACCTTGTGTCACTATAGTAGTCTTCATAGTAACCTTGTGTCACTATAGTAGTCTTCATAGTAAACTTATGTCACTATAGTAGTCTTCATAGTAACCTTGTGTCACTATAGTAGTCTTCATAGTAACCTTATGTCACTATAGTAGTCTTCATAGTAACCTTGTGTCACTATAGTAGTCTTCATAGTAACCTTGTATTACTATAGTAGTCTTCATAGTATCCTTTTGTCACTATAGTAGTCTTCATAGTATCCTTGTGTCACTATAGTAGTCTTCATAGTAACCTTGTGTCACTATAGGAGTCTTCATAGTAACCTTGTGTCACTATAGCAGTCTTCATAGTAACCTTGTGACACTATAGTAGTCTTCATAGTAACCTTGTGTCACTATAGTAGTCTTCATAGAAACCTTGTGTCACTATAGTAGTCTTCATAGAAACATTGTGTCACTATAGTAGTCTTCATATTAACCTTGTATCACTATAGAAGTCTTCATAGTAACCTTGTGTCACTATAGGAGTCTTCATAGAAACCTTGTGTCACTATAGGAGTCTTCATAGTAACCTTGTATCACTATAGTAGTCTTCATAGTAACCTTGTGTCACTATACGAGTCTTCATAGTAACCTTGTATCACTATAGTAGTCTTCATAGTAACCTTGTGTCACTATAGGAGTCTTCATAGTAACCTTGTGTCACTATAGGAGTCTTCATAGTAACCTTGTGTCACTATAGGATACTTCATAGTAACCTTGTGTCACTATAGTAGTCTTCATAGAAACCTTGTGTCACTATAGTAGTCTTCATAGAAACCTTGTGTCACTATAGGAATCTTCATAGTAACCTTGTGTCACTATAGGAGTCTTCATAGTAACCTTGTGTCACTATAGTAGTCTTCATAGTATCCTTGTGTCACTATAGTAGTCTTCATAGTAACCTTGTGTCACTATAGTAGTCTTGATAGTAACCTTGTGTCACTATAGCAGTCTTCATAGTAAGCTTGTGACACTATAGTAGTCTTCATAGTAACCTTGTGTCACTATAGTAGTCTTCATAGAAACCTTGTGTCACTATAGTAGTCTTCATAGAAACAATGTGTCATTATAGTAGTCTTCATATTAACCTTGTATCACTATAGGAGTCTTCATAGTAACCTTGTGTCACTATAGGAGTCTTCATAGAAACCTTTGTGTCACTATAGGAGTCTTCATAGTAACCTTGTGTCACGAAGTAGTCTTCATAGAAACCTTGTGTCATAATAGTAGTCTTCATAGTAACCTTGTGTCACTATAGTAGTCTTCATAGTATCCTTGTGTCACTATAGGAGTCTTCATTATATCCTTGTATCACTATAGGAGTTTTCATAGTATCCTTGTATCACTATAGGAGTCTTCATAGTATAATTCTATCACTATAGTAGTCTTCATAGTATCCTTTTATCACTATAGTAGTCTTCATAGAAACCTTGTATCACTATAGGAGTCTTCATAGTATCCTTGTATCACTATAGTAGTCTTCATAGTATCCTTGTGTCACTATAGTAGTCTTCATAGAAACCTTGTGTCACTATAGGAGTCTTCATTATATCCTTGTGTCACTATAGTAGTCTTCATAATAACCTTGTGTCACTATAGTAGTCTTCATAGTAACCTTGTGTCACTATAGTAGTCTTCATAGAAACCTTGTGTCACTATAGTAGTCTTCATAGTAACCTTGTGTCACTATAGTAGTCTTCATAGTAACCTTGTGTCACTATAGTAGTCTTCATAGTAACCTTGTATCACTATTGGAGTCTTCATAGTATCCTTGTGTCACTATAGTAGTCTTCATAGTATCCTTGAATCACTATAGGAGTCTTCATAGTATTCTTGTGTCACTATAGTAGTCTTCATAGTATCCTTGTGTCACAATATAGTCTTCATAGTATCCTTGTGTCACTATAGTAGTCTTCATAGTATCCTTGTATCACTATAGGAGTCTTCATAGTATTCTTGTGTCACTATAGTAGTCTTCATAGTATCCTTGTGTCACAATAGTAGTCTTCATAGTATCCTTGTGTCACTATAGGAGTCTTCATAGTATCCTTGTGTCACTATAGCAGTCTTCATAGTAACCTTGTGTCACAATAGCAGTCTTCATAGTAACCTTGTGTCACTATAGGAGTCTTCATAGTAACCTTGTATCACTATAGGATTCTTCATAGTATCCTTGTGTCACTATAGCAGTCTTCATAGTAACCTTGTGTCACTATAGTAGTTTTCATAGTAACCTTGTGTCACTATAGTAGTCTTCATAGTATCCTTGTGTCACTATAGGAGTCTTCATAGTATCCTTGTATCACTATAGTAGTCTACATATTTCCTTATATCACTATAGTAGCCTTCATAGTATCCTTGTGTCACTATAGTAGTCTTCATAGTATCCTTCTATCACTATAGTAGTCTTCATAGTATCCTTGTGTCACTATAGTAGTCTTCATAGTATCCTTGTGTCACTATAGTAGTCTTCATAGTATCCTTG
This sequence comes from Monoplex corrugatus, assembly GCA_030674185.1. Taxonomy (NCBI): domain Eukaryota; kingdom Metazoa; phylum Mollusca; class Gastropoda; order Littorinimorpha; family Ranellidae; genus Monoplex; species Monoplex corrugatus. The sequence goes on along the minus strand of CM060315.1, from coordinate 4,297,980 downwards.
TGTCTCTATAGTAGTCTTCATTGTATCCTTCTATCACTATAGTAGTCTTCATAGCAACCTTGTGTCACTATAGTAGTCTTCATAGTGTCCTTGTGTCACTATAGTAGTCTTCATAGTATCCTTCTATCACTATAGTAGTCTTCATAGTAACCTTGTGTCACTATAGTAGTCTTCATAGTAACCTTGTATCACTATAGGAGTCTTCATAGTAACCTTGTATCACTATAGGAGTCTTCATAGTATCCTTGTGTCACTATAGTAGTCTTCATAGTATCCTTGTGTCACTATAGTAGTCTTCATAGTAACCTTGTGTCACTATAGGAGTCTTCATAGTATCCTTGTGTCATTATAGTAGTCTTCATAGTAACCTTGTGTCACTATAGTAGTCTTCATAGTAACCTTGTATTACTATAGTAGTCTTCATAGTATCCTTGTATCACTATAGGAGTCTTCATAGTATCCTTGTGTCATTATAGTAGTCTTCATAGTATCATTGTGTCACTATAGTAGTCTTCATAGTATCATTGTGTTACTATAGTATTCTTCATAGTATCCTTGTATTACTATAGTAGTCTTCATAGTAATCTTGTGTCACTATAGTAGTTTTCATAGTAACCTTGTATCACTCTAGCAGTCTTCAGAGTAACCTTGTATTACTATAGTAGTCTTCATAGTAACCTTGTGTCACTATAGGATCTCATAGTAAACTTGTGTCACTATAGTAGTCTTCATAGTAACATTGTGTCACTATAGTAGTCTTCATAGTAACCTTGTGTCACTATAGTAGTCTTCATAGTAACCTTATGTCACTATAGTAGTCTTCATAGTAACATTGTATCACTATAGTAGTCTTCATAGTAACCTTGTGTCACTATAGTATTTCATGGTAACCTATGTCACTATAGTAGTCTTCATAGTAACATTGTGTCACTATAGTAGTCTTCATAGTAACCTTGTGTCACTATAGTAGTCTTCATAGTAACCTTGTGTCACTATAGTAGTCTTCATATATCCTTGTGTCACTATAGTAGTCTTCATAGTATCCTTGTATCACTATAGTAGTCTTCATAGTAACCTTGTGTCACTATAGTAGTCTTTCATAGTATTCCTTGTGTCACTATAGTAGTCTTCATAGTACCTTGTGTCACTATAGTAGTCTTCATAGTAACCTTTGTCACTATAGTAGTCTTCATAGTAACCTTTGTCACTATAGTAGTCTTCATAGTATCCTTGTGTCACTATAGTAGTCTTCATAGTAATCCTTGTGTCACTATAGTAGTCTTCATAGTAACCTTGTGTCACTATAGTAGTCTTCATAGTAACCTTGTGTCACTATAGTAGTCTTCATAGTAACCTTGTGTCACTATAGTAGTCTTCATAGTAACCTTGTGTCACTATAGTAGTCTTCATAGTAACCTTGTGTCACTATAGTAGTCTTCATAGTAACCTTGTGTCACTATAGTAGTCTTCATAGTAACCTTGTGTCACTATAGTAGTCTTCATAGTAACCTTTGTCACTATAGTAGTCTTCATAGTAACCTTGTGTCACTATAGTAGTCTTCATAGTAACCTTGTGTCACTATAGTAGTCTTCATAGTAACCTTGTGTCTATAGTAGTCTTCAAGTAACCTTATTCACTATAGTAGTCTTCATAGTACCTTGTGTCACTATATATGTCTTCATAGTAACCTTTGTCACTATAGTAGTCTTCATAGTAACCTTGTGTCACTATAGTAGTCTTCATAGTAACCTTTGTCACTATAGTAGTCTTCATAGTATCCTTTTTGTCTCTATAGTAGTCTTCATAGTAACCTTGTGTCACTATAGTAGTCTTCATAGTAACCTTGTGTCACTATAGTAGTCTTCATAGTAACCTTTGTTCACTATAGTAGTCTTCATAGTATCCTTGTGTCACTATAGTAGTCTTCATAGTATCCTTGTGTCACTATAGTAGTCTTCATAGTAACCTTGTGTCACTATAGTAGTCTTCATAGTAACCTTGTGTCACTATAGTAGTCTTCATAGTACCTTGTGTCACTATAGTAGTCTTCATATATCCTTGTGTCACTATAGATCTTCATAGTATCCTTGTTCACTATAGAGTCTTCATAGTAACCTTGTGTCACTATAGTAGTCTTCATAGTAACCTTGTGTCACTATAGTAGTCTTCATAGTAACCTTGTATCACTATAGTATCTTCATAGTATCCTTGTGATCACTATAGGAGTCTTCATAGTATCCTTGTGTCACTATAGTAGTCTTCATAGTAACCTTGTGTCACTATAGTAGTCTTCATAGTAACCTTGTGTCACTATAGTAGTCTTCATAGTAACCTTGTGTCACTATAGTAGTCTTCATAGTAACCTTGTGTCACTATAGTAGTCTTCATAGTAACCTTGTGTCACTATAGGAGTCTTCATAGTAACCTTGTATCACTATAGTAGTCTTCATAGTATCCTTGTGTCATTATAGGAGTCTTCATTATATCCTTGTATCACTATAGTAGTCTTCATAGTAACCTTGTGTCACTATAGTAGTCTTCATAGTATCCTTGTATCACTATAGTAGTCTTCATAGTATCCTTGTATCACTATAGTAGTCTTCATAGTATCCTTGTATCACTATAGGAGTCTTCATAGTATCCTTCTATCACTATAGTAGTCTTCATAGTATCCTTGTATCACTATAGTAGTCTTCATAGAAACCTTGTGTCACTATAGGAGTCTTCATTATATCCTTGTGTCACTATAGTAGTCTTCATAGTATCCTTGTATCACTATAGTAGTCTTCATAGTAACCTTGTGTCACTATAGTAGTCTTCATAGTAACCTTGTGTCACTATAGTAGTCTTCATAGTATCCTTGTATCACTATAGGAGTCTTCATAGTAACCTTGTGTCACTATAGTAGTCTTCATAGTATCCTTGTGTCACTATAGTAGTCTTCAGAGTATCCTTGTATCACTATAGGAGTCTTCATAGTAACCTTGTGTCACTATAGTAGTCTTCATAGTAACCTTGTGTCACTATAGTAGTCTTCATAGTAACCTTGTGTCACTATAGTAGTCTTCATAGTAATCTTGTATCACTATAGGAGTCTTCATAGTATCCTTGTGTCACTATAGTAGTCTTCATAGTATCCTTGTATCACTATAGGAGTCTTCATAGTATTCTTGTGTCACTATAGTAGTCTTCATAGTAACCTTGTGTCACTATAGTAGTCTTCATAGTATCCTTGTGTCACTATAGTAGTCTTCATAGTAACCTTGTGTCACTATAGTAGTCTTGATAGTAACCTTGTGTCACTATAGCAGTCTTCATAGTAACCTTGTGACACTATAGTAGTCTTCATAGTAACCTTGTGTCACTATAGTAGTCTTCATAGAAACCTTGTGTCACTATAGTAGTCTTCATAGAAACAATGTGTCATTATAGTAGTCTTCATATTAACCTTGTATCACTATAGGAGTCTTCATAGTAACCTTGTGTCACTATAGGAGTCATCATAGAAACCTTGTGTCACTATAGGAGTCTTCATAGTAACCTTGTGTCACGATAGTAGTCTTCATAGAAACCTTGTGTCACTATAGTAGTCTTCATAGTAACCTTGTGTCACTATAGTAGTCTTCATAGTATCCTTGTGTCACTATAGGAGTCTTCATTATATCCTTGTATCACTATAGTAGTCTTCATAGTATCCTTGTATCACTATAGGAGTTTTCATAGTATAATTCTATCACTATAGTAGTCTTCATAGTATCCTTGTATCACTATAGTAGTCTTCATAGAAACCTTGTGTCTCTATAGGAGTCTTCATTATATCCTTGTGTCACTATAGTAGTCTTCATAATAACCTTGTGTCACTATAGGAGTCTTCATAGTATCCTTGTGTCACTATAGTAGTCTTCATAGTATCCTTGTATCACTATAGTAGTCTTCATAGTAACCTTGTGTCACTAGAGTAGTCTTCATAGTAACCTTGTGTCACTATAGTAGTCTTCATAGTAACCTTGTGTCACTATAGTAGTCTTCATAGTAACCTTGTATCACTATTGGAGTCTTCATAGTATCCTTGTGTCACTATAGTAGTCTTCATAGTATCCTTGTATCACTATAGGAGTCTTCATAGTATTCTTGTGTCACTATAGTAGTCTTCATAGTATCCTTGTGTCACAATAGTAGTCTTCATAGTATCCTTGTGTCACTATAGTAGTCTTCATAGTAACCTTGTATCACTATAGGAGTCTTCATAGTAACCTTGTGTCACTAAAGTAGTCTTCATAGTAACCTTGTGTCATTATAGTAGTCTTCATAGTATCCTTGTGTCACTATAGTAGTTTTCATAGTAACCTTGTATCACTATAGTAGTCTTCATAGTATCCTTGTGTCACTATAGTAGTCTTCATAGTAACCTTGTGTCACTATAGTAGTCTTCATAGTATCCTTGTGTCACTATAGTAGTCTTCATAGTAAACTTGTATCACTATAGTAGTCTTCATAGTAACCTTGTATCACTATAGTAGTCTTCATAGTAACCTTGTGTCACTATAGCAGTCTTCATAGTATCCTTGTGTCACTATAGTAGTCTTCATTATATCATTGTATCACTATAGTAGTCTTCATAGTAACCTTGTGTCACTATAGTATCTTCAAAGTAACCTTGTGTCACTATAGTAGTCTTCATAGTAACCTTGTGTCACTATAGTAGTCTTCATAGTATCCTTGTGTCACTATAGTAGTCTTCATAGTAACCTTGTGTCACTATAGTAGTCTTGATAGTAACCTTGTGTCACTATAGCAGTCTTCATAGTAACCTTGTGTCACTATAGTAGTCTTCATAGTAACCTTGTGTCACTATAGTAGTCTTCATAGTATCCTTGTGTCACTATAGTAGTCTTCATAGTAACCTTGTGTCACTATAGTAGTCTTCATAGTAACCTTGTGTCACAATAGGAGTCTTCATAGTAACCTTGTATCACTATAGTAGTCTTCATAGTAACCTTGTGTCACTATAGTAGTCTTCATAGTAACCTTGTGTCACAATAGGAGTCTTCATAGTAACCTTGTGTCACTATAGTAGTCTTCATAGTAACCTTGTGTCACTATAGTAGTCTTCATTATATCCTTGTGTCACTATAGTAGTCTTCATAGTATCCTTCTATCACTATAGTAGTCTTCATAGTATCCTTGTATCACTATAGCAGTCTTCATAGTATCCTTGTATCACTATAGTAGCCTTCATAGTATCCTTGTATCACTATAGCAGTCTTCATAGTATCCTTGTATCACTATAGCAGTCTTCATAGTATCCTTGTATCACTATAGTAGTCTTCATAGTATCCTTGTATCACTATTAGTAGTCTTCATAGTAACCTTGTGTCACTATAGTAGTCTTCATAGTAACCTTGTATTACTATAGTAGTCTTCATAGTATCCTTTTGTCACTATAGTAGTCTTCATAGTATCCTTGTATCACTATAGTAGTCTTCATAGCATCCTTGTGTCACTATAGTAGTCTTCATAGTAACCTTGTGTCACTATAGGAGTCTTCATAGTAACCTTGGTGTCACTATAGTAGTCTTCATAGTATCCTTGTATCACTATAGTAGTCTTCAATACTATCCTTGTGTCACTATACTAGTCTTCATAGTATCCTTGTATCACTATAGTAGTCTTCATACTATCCTTCTATCACTATTAGTACTTCATAGTATCCTTGTGTCACTATAGTAGTCTTCATAGTAACCTTGTGTCACTATAGTAGTCTTCATAGTAACCTTGTGTCACTATAGTAGTCTCCATAGTATCCTTGTATCACTATAGAAATCTTCATAGTATCCTTGTATCACTATAGGATTCTTCATAGTACCTTGTGTCACTATAGCAGTCTTCATAGTAACCTTGTGTCACTATAGTAGTTTTCATAGTAACCTTGTGTCACTATAGTAGTCTTCATAGTATCCTTGTGTCACTATAGGAGTCTTCATAGTATCCTTGTATCACTATAGTAGTCTACATAGTATCCTTGTATCACTATAGTAGTCTTCATAGTATCCTTGTGTCACTATAGTAGTCTTCTAGTAACCTTGTGACACTATAGTAGTCTTCATAGTAACCTTGTGTCACTATAGTAGTCTTCATAGTATCCTTGTGTCACTATAGTAGTCTTCATAGTATCCTTGTGTCTCTATAGTAGTCTTCATTGTATCCTTCTATCACTATAGTAGTCTTCATAGCAACCTTGTGTCACTATAGTAGTCTTCATAGTGTCCTTGTGTCACTATAGTAGTCTTCATAGTATCCTTGTGTCACTATAGTAGTCTTCATAGTAACCTTGTATCACTATAGTAGTCTTCATAGTAACCTTGTATCACTATAGTAGTCTTCATAGTAACCTTGTGTCACTATAGCAGTCTTCATAGTATCCTTGTGTCACTATAGTAGTCTTCATTATATCATTGTATCACTATAGTAGTCTTCATAGTAACTTCTATCACATAATAGTCTTCATAGTATCCTTGTGTCACTATAGTAGTCTTCATAGTAACCTTGTATCACTATAGAAGTCTTCATAGTAACCTTCTATCACTATAATAGTCTTCATAGTATCCTGTGTCACTATAGTAGTCTTCATAGTAACCTTGTATCACTATGAAGTCTTCATAGTAACCTTGTGTCACTATAGTAGTCTTCATAGTAACCTTGTGTCACTATAGTAGTCTTCATAGTATCCTTGTGTCACTATAGTAGTCTTCATAGTAACCTTGTAGTCACTATAGTAGTCTTGATAGTAACCTTGTGTCACTATAGCAGTCTTCATAGTAACCTTGTGACACTATAGTAGTCTTCATAGTAACCTTGTGTCACTATAGGAGTCTTCATAGTATCCTTGTGTCACTATAGTAGTCTTCTAGTAACCTTGTGTCACTATAGTAGTCTTCATAGTAACCTTGTGTCACTATAGAGTCTTCATAGTAACCTTGTGTAACTATAGTAGTCTTCATATAACCTTGTGTCACTATAGTAGTCTTCATAGTATCCTTGTGTCATATAGTAGTCTTCATAGTATCCTTGTGTCACTATAGTAGTCTTCATTATAACCTTGTGTCACTATAGTAGTCTTCATAGTAACCTTGTGTCACTATAGGAGTCTTCATAGTAACCTTGTGTCACTATAGTAGTCTTCATAGTAACCTTGTGTCACTATAGGAGTCTTCATAGTAACCTTGTGTCACTATAGTAGTCTTCATAGTAACCTTGTGTCACTATAGTAGTCTTCATAGTAACCTTGTGTCACTATGAGTCTTCATAGTATCCTTGTGTCACTATAGTAGTCTTCATAGTATCCTTGTATCACTATAGTAGTCTTCATAGTATCCTTGTGTCACTATAGTAGTCTTCATAGTAACCTTGTGTCACTATAGGAGTCTTCATAGTAACCTTGTGTCACTATAGTAGTCTTCATAGCATCCTTGTGTCACTATAGTAGTCTTCATAGTAACCTTGTGTCACTATAGGAGTCTTCATAGTAACCTTGTATCACTATAGGAGTCTTCATAGTATCCTTGTGTCACTATAGTAGTCTTCATAGTATCCTTGTGTCATTATAGTAGTCTTCATAGTATCATTGTATCACTATAGTAGTCTTCATAGTATCCTTGTATCACTATAGGAGTCTTCATAGTATCCTTGTGTCATTATAGTAGTCTTCATAGTAACCTTGTATCACTATAGGAGTCTTCATAGTATCCTTGTTTCACTATAGTAGTCTTCATAGTAACCTTGTATCACTATAGTAGTCTTCATAGTAACCTTGTATCACTCTAGCAGTCTTCATAGTAACCTTGTATCACTATAGTAGTCTTCATAGTAACCTTGTATCACTATAGGAGTCTTCATAGTAACCTTGTATCACTATAGGAGTCTTCATAGTAACCTTGTATCACTATAGGAGTCTTCATAGTATCCTTGTGTCATTATAGTAGTCCTCATAGTATCCTTGTATTACTATAGTAGTCTTCATAGGAACCTTGTGTCACTATAGTAGTCTTTATAGTAACCTTGTATCACTATAGTAGTCTTCATAGTAACCTTGTATCACTATAGTAGTCTTCATAGTAACCTTGTGTCACTATAGTAGTCTTCATAGTATCCTTGTATTACTATAGTAGTCTTCATAGTATCCTTGTATTACTATAGTAGTCTTCATAGTAACCTTGTGTCACTATAGTAGTCTTCATAGTAACCTTGTATCACTCTAGCAGTCTTCAGAGTAACCTTGTATCACTATAGTAGTCTTCATAGTAACCTTGTATCACTATAGTAGTCTTCATAGTAACCTTGTATCACTCTAGCGGTCTTCATAGTATCCTTGTATTACTATAGTAGTCTTCATAGTATCCTTGTATTACTATAGTAGTCTTCATAGTATCCTTGTATTACTATAGTAGTCTTCATAGTAACCTTGTGTCACTATAGTAGTCTTCATAGTAACCTTGTATCACTCTAGCAGTCTTCAGAGTAACCTTGTGTCACTATAGTAGTCTTCATATTATCATTGTGTCACTATAGTAGTCTTCATAGTATCATTGTATCACTATAGGAGTCTTCAGAGTAACCTTGTGTCACTATAGCAGTCTTCATAGTATCATTGTATCACTATAGTAGTCTTCATAGTATCATTGTATCACTATAGGAGTCTTCATAGTATCATTGTATCACTATAGGAGTCTTCATAGTATCATTGTATCACTGTAGGAGTCTTCATAGTATCATTGTATCACTATAGGAGTCTTCATAGTATCATTGTATCACTATAGGAGTCTTCATAGTATCCTTGTATCACTATAGTAGTCTTCATAGTATCCTTGTATTACTATAGTAGTCTTCATAGTATCCTTGTATCACTATAGGAGTCTTCATAGTATCCTTGTATCACTATAGTAGTCTTCATATTATCATTGTATCACTATAGTAGTCTTCATATTATCATTGTATCACTATAGTAGTCTTCATAGTATCATTGCGTCACACAGAAGTCTTCATTACACCATTACCAAAAGACACAATCCCCTTGACGATCCTTATTCTTTGTAGTTGTGTTTTAACCCTTTGACTCCCGCACACTGCCCATCAGGGTCCTGAATTATCAACCATGCTAGCACAGCAAAAACTTAACCCTTTGACTCTTTGCAGGAAGCAGGTGAATGGGGTGAAGAAGTCAAAGGGTTATGTTTTGCAGTTGATGGGCAGTGTGAAGGAGTCAAAGGGTTAACTCGAAATTACTATTTAGCTGCTGAATGGCGAAACCTGTTGATCTACTATTTGCTAAAAATACACACCTGTATGACCATTCTGCTCGGATTTGTCGCTCTAGTTTTTGAGTAAAATGAGTAGCTTCTATAAAGTCAACTGCAGACTGTTTCTATCTTCAATGTTGGAAATCTCTTCTTTATTCGATATTTTAGTATTAAGGTTACAAGCATATTTTATGCGTTTGTAACACCATCCCAAAATCTTGATATTTTTGCATATTCTGCACATAACAGTAATGTTAATGTTATAAAAGGTATTTTGGTTGTTTTTGAATGTTTTTTATTTTTCTAGGTCGTAACAATTGCAGTTCATACAATCTTGCTCTCTGTAGTGGTGGTGGTTGTGGTGTTTTATTTAATGTCAATTCACTAAAGTGATTCTAGACACACACAAAAACAAAACAAAAAGACAAAAAGCAAGAAAAAAACAACAACACACACACACAAAAGAAAAAAAGTGGGGATAGGAGAGGAGTGAAGAGGATGTGAAGAGGATATTTGAAAATAATCAATCTCTCTCTCTCTCTCTCTCTCTCTCTCTCTCTCTCTCTCTCTCTCTCTCTCTCTCTCTCTCACTCTCTCTCTCTCTCTCTCTCTCTCCATCTATCTATCTTCTATCTATCCATCTATCTATCTATCTATCTATCTATCCATCTATCCATCTATCTATCTATCTATCTATCTATCTATCTGTCTGCCTGCCTCTCTGTCTATCTGTCTGTTTGTCTATCTATCTATCTATCTATCTATCTATCTATCTATCTATCTATTTGTCTATCTATCTATCTATCTATCTATCTATCTATCTGTCTGTCTATATATCCATCCATCCATTTATCTATCAATCTGTCTGTCTGTCTGTCTGTATATCTATCTATTATCTATCTATCTATCTATCTATCTATCTATCTATCTGTCTTTCTATCTATCTGTCTATTTGTCTATCTATCTATCTATCTATCTATCTATCTATCTATCTGTCTATATGTCTATCTATCTATCTATCTATCTATCTATCTATCTATCTATCTATCTATCTATCTATCTGTCTGTCTATCTATCTGTCTTTATATATATCTCACCCCCTCCCTTTGGCCAGAGGACTACACCAGCAGTTATCGTTCGTGAAAAGACTGTCACTGGCAGTTGTTTCTTTTTTTTTTTCAACTCAGAATGAAAAATGTAAAAAGGCTTTACTCGAGTGAACAATGTAAAATGACTTTACTCGAGTGAAGAAAGTAAAATGACTTTACTCAGAGTGAACAATGTAAAATAAGTTTACTCAGAGTGAACAATGTGAAATAACTTTACTCACAGTGAACAATGTAAAAAGACTTTACTCAAAATGAACAATGTAAAATGACTTTAACCAGAGAGAAAAATGTACAAAGACTTTACTCAGAGTGAACAATGTACAAAGACTTTACTCACAGGGAAATATATAAAATGACTTTATTCAGAGTGAGCAATGTAAAAGGCCTTTACTCAGAATGAACAATGTAAAACGACGTTACTCAGAGTGAACAATTTAAATGACTTTACTAGAGAGAACAATGTAAAATGACTTTACTTAGAGTGAACACTGCAAAATGGCGTTACTCAGAGTGAACAATGTAAAATGATTTGACTCACAATCAATAATGTAAAATGACTTTACTCACAATGAACAATGTAACATGACTTTTCTCGGAGTGAACAATGTAAATGACTTTACACGAGTGAGAGAAATGTACAAAGACTTTACTCAGAGTGAGCAATGTAAAATGACTTTACCCAGGGTGAACAATGTAAATGGCTTTACTCACAGTGAACACTGTAAAATGACTTTACTCAGAGGGAACAATGTAAATGACCTTACTCAAAGGGAACAATGTAAATGACTTCACTCAGAGGGAACAATGTAAATGACCTTATTCAAAGGGAACAATGTAAATGACTTTACTCAGAGTGAACAATGTAAATGACTTCACTCAGAGGGAACAATGTAAATGACCTTACTCAGAGTGAACAATGTAAAATGGCTGTATTCGAGTGAACAATACAAAATGGCTATATATAAAGGGAACTATGTAAAATGAGGTTACTCAAAGTGAACAATGTAGAATGACTTTACTCACAGTGAACAATGTAAAATAACTTTACTCAGAGTGAACAAAGTAAAATGACCTTACTCAGAGCGAACAAAGTAAAATGACTTTTCTCAGAATAAACAATGTAAAACGACTTTACTTAGAGTGAACAATGTAAATTGACCTTACTCAGAGTGAGCAATGTAAAATGACTTTACTTAGAGTGAACAATGTAAATTGACCTTACTCAGAGTGAACAAAGTAAAATAACTTTACTCAGAGTGAACAATGTAAAATGACTTTACTCAGAGTGAACAAAGTGAAATAACTTTACTCAGAGTGAACAATGTAAAATGACTTTTACTAGAGTGACCAGTGTAGATGACTTTATTCAGAGCGAAGAATGTAAACTGACATTACTCAGAGTGAACAATGTAAAATAACTTTACTCACAGTGAACAAAGTAAAATAACTTTACTCACAGTGAATAAAGTGAAATAACTTTACTCAGAGTGAACAAAGTGAAATAACTTTACTCAGAGTGAACAAAGTGAAATAACTTTACTCAGAGTGAACAAAATGAAATAACTTTACTCAGAGTGAACAATGTAAAATGACTTTACTCAGAGTGAACAAAGTGAAATAACTGTACTCAGAGTGAACAATGTAAAATGACTTTTACTAGAGTGACCAGTGTAGATGACTTTACTCAGAGCGAAGAATGTAAACTGACATTACTCAGAGTGAACAATATAAAATGACTTTTACTAGAGTGACCAGTGTAGATGACATTACTCAGAGCGAAGAATGTAAACTGACATTACTCAGAGTGAACAATGTAAAAGACTTTACGCAGAGTGAACAAAGTAAAATGACTTTACTCATAGTAAACAATGTAAATATCTTTACTCGGAGTGAATAATGTAAATGACTTTACTGAGAGGGAACAATATAAAATAACTTTACTCGGAGGGAAGAATGTAAATGGCTTTACTCACAGTGAACAATGTAATATGACTTTACTCAGAGGGAACAATGTAAAATGACTTTTATCAGAGGGAACAATGTAAAATGACTTTACTCAGAGTGAAAAATGTAAAATAACTTTACTCAGAGAGAACAATGCAAAATGACTTTACCCAGATGGAAAAAACATAAAATGACATTACTCAAAGGCAACAATGTAAAATGACTTTCCTCAGAGTGAACAATGTGAAATGGCTTTACTCAGAGGGAACAATGTAAAATGACTTTACTCAGAGTGAACAATGTAAAAGTCTTCACTTAGAGTGAACAATGTAAAATGACTTTGCTCAGAGTGAATACTGTAAAATGACGTTACTCAGAGTGAACAATATAAAATGACTTTGCTCAGAATGAATACTGTAAAATGACGTTACTCAGAAGTGAACAATATAAAATGACTTTGCTCAGAATGAATATTGTAAAATGACGTTACTCAGAATGAACAATGTAAAATGGCTTTACTCAGAGGAAACAATGTAAAATGACTTTACCCAGATAGAACAATGTATAATGATTTTACTCAGAGGGAACAATGTAAACTGACTTTAACCAGAGTGAACAATGTTAAATGACTTTACTCAGAGTGAACAATGTAAAATGACTTTACTAGAGTGACCAGTGTAGATGACTTTACTCAGAGTGAACAATGTTAAATGACTTTACTCAGAGTGAACAATGTAAAATGCCTTAACTCAGAGTGAACAATGTAAAATAACCAAACATACGTACGTGGTAACTGTACATAATTCATGACGTTCAGATGATGGACTCTTCCATCATAAAATGACCAGACATGCACATTGTCACTGTACGTAAATCATGACATCTACATGACTGTTCCAATGTAAAATAAATGACCAAACATGTACATGGTCACTGTACGTAAATCATGAAGTTTAGATGACTGTTCCAATGTAAAATAAATGACCAGACATGTACATGGTCACTGTACGTAAATCATGACGTTTAGATGACTGTTCCAATGTACAATGACCAGACATGGACATGGTCACTGTACATAAATCATGACATCTACATGACTGTTCCAATGTAAAATGACCAGACATGTACATGATGACTACGTAAATCATGACGTTTAGATGACTGTTCCAATGTAAAACGACCAGACATGTACATGATGACTACGTAAATCATGACGTTTAGATGACTGTTCCAATGTAAAATGACCAGACATGTACATGATGACTACGTAAATCATGACGTTTAGATGACTGTTCCAATGTAAAATGACCAGACATGGACATAGTGACTACGTAAATCATGACGTTTAGATGACTGTTCCAATGTAAAATGACCAGACATGGACATGGTCACTGTACATAAATCATGACGTTTAGATGACAGTTCTAATGCAAATACTCAGAATGTACACACACAAAGACCAAAATACATAATTTTTGACTAAAATGACCAGCTGGTGTTTTAGTTATCATAGCTCAGTGTTTATTTGCCTGTATTTTTTTTCAGTGAGAGTAAAAGTCTTGATTTCAACAAAAGTAAGACTTTTTCTTCTCGAGCTTTGCGTCCTTTCCATGTTGCAACAGTCCACATATACAGGAGTGGACTGACTGCAGAGTTGAATGGTAACATGAACACAGCCAGTGTCACAGAGATCTTGTCTGATACTGTAACACCACACAAGGTCAACACACTGGTCAGACCAAATAGACACCAGCATACAATCACTGGTACTACTAGTTGTGTTAACATGTGGGCTGACGAATAGATCGACCTGTTGGTAGGATCAGTAGCTATTAGATACTTTGGTGTATTTCTGTGGATGATGACCTGACCAGCCACAGCCATTAGGCAAAGGGTAAAGTTAAATATAACAGTAACCATAAACGATGTGAGTTGCTGGACACAGTCATAGCAATTATACACCACCAGATGACAGAGACCAGACTGACCACCAAAGCCCCAGTGTGAATTTCCTGGGAGAAAAGGTATCACTGACCACAACATTCCAACAATCCATGATAGTGCACAGGCTGCAGATGTTGAACGTTTGCTGAACTTCCACCTGTTTGAAGAGATGTGGACTATGCCGATGTGATCCAGTGTCATGAAACACATGATCAAAACTGACACCTCACTCGACAGAGTGGATAGAACACGAGACAATTTGCATGCCCCACTAGTGACCCAGGATTTTTCATGACATATGTAATGTCCATGGAATGTTTCACTGGCTGCTGAAAGCATGTTCATGTGAACCCCCATGCATATATTGGCAAACTGGAAATTGGCAATGAAAGTGATGAAATTAGCTGTGAATATTCTCTTTGCAGTAAGTATAGATGCAAAGCAAACCAAATTTCCTACGATGGCAATTATTGTTGTCAGCCAAAAGACAAACCTGTACAGTTCTGTAGGTAACAAGTGAGTGCATGTGGAAAACACAGGCTCTGGTGCTACACATATTATTTGATTTGACTGCTTTGGGAAATTTTGCTCACAGCAAAGTCTGAAATTAGACGAAAAAATACTTTTCAAATGGCTTTGTGAAAACGTTTTGAAGTTAAACATGTTAACTGGATTTCCTCTAAAGTCTACTGTCGCCAGTGATGGTATATTTTTAAAACTGGATGGTCCAATGACTGTGATGGCTGAAAAAGACATATTCAGATGACTTACAGATGGTAGGTACATACAGAATCCATTAAATATAGTTAAACGTGTGTGTGATAGATCTATGTTTCTCAACGAGTACTGCGCATTACATGGTTTAGCCATCAGAGTACTAAGTGGATTGTCTGCTAATATCAAAACTCTTAAATTTACGAGCTGTACAAACACATTCATATCAACTTTTGTCAGGAAGTTAGAGGTCAGATCGATGAACTGTAAGTTTGATAGTTTTGTGTATGACATATCAAAAAGGGAACAGCGTGAAAGACACAACCAGATTAGATACACATTGCTATTGAAATCAAACAGAGTCATTGCCGAGCCTTTGGCATCTATATAACGAATCTGAGGGAAGAGGTGAGCAGAGAAAGGATGAGGACAGAGAACTGAGTGACTGTGACACAGACAAACCTCAGGACAGGCAAAATCACACAACCATTCATCATCACGTTGTGGACACTGACCCCAGCCATCACACAGATGTTCTCCGTGAACACAGATTCTGGAATCACGACACTGGTAGAAACCCGGACAGGTGAATGTCACACAATCTTGTTCATCTTCACCATACGTACAGTCAGAAAATCCGTTACATCGAGTGTAGACAGGGAGACAGTACAACCAGTCTTCTGTACACCAGTAATGAGTGTCAGGACAAGAGTCATAAGCTTTCATCACTTGTTGAATAAAATAGCCCGTACCATCCAAAATGAGGAAATGACGTTGGCTATGTCTGCCTCTTTGTGAGAGGGCCTTTGTCCTCAGAATGTGTTTGCTTTAACTCGTCAGAATTGTCCAGACAATCGGCATGCCCATTTGTATGCTGGCTGTGACAAACACACTGGTTGTTTGTACACAGTAAACCAGAACAAGAGGGATGTACACAGAATGACTCATCACTGCTGTCTGGACAGTCCTGTCCAAAGTCACACACTAAAGCATAAGGCACTTTGGTTGTATCATCATCACACTGAAACATGGCCACGCTACCATCAGTGCTGTTTGCAGAACGATCCACACTGCTGTTCTTATCACCCCCTGTGCCACAAAACACACACAGCCATGACTCTGTCCTCTGTCTATAGTGACTGTAGGGATCACAAGATATGAATAAATGTGTCACATGACCGGCGGGACATTGAGATAACATCTGGAGTGTTAAACTGAAGATGAACTGAGACCTATACAAATCAGGAAAATCGACAGTTTTGACGTGAATTGTGATTTCTGATTGAAATTCTATTTCACATAGAAAATTTTCACTAAATTTATATGGAGAAAATGCTAAGTGCATAGATAGTTGATTAAACCTTCCCAGCAGGTAATTTCTTGAAGG
Organism: Monoplex corrugatus; assembly: GCA_030674185.1. Lineage (NCBI taxonomy): Eukaryota > Metazoa > Mollusca > Gastropoda > Littorinimorpha > Ranellidae > Monoplex > Monoplex corrugatus. The sequence continues at coordinate 4,281,585 of CM060315.1, read as the reverse complement.
TGTATATAGCCTAAACTGTTCAAGATATTTAATATTGTAAATCATCGTGTTGCTGTACCATTGACGAAATTTGCTGTACATAACAGATCCAGAGTAGCTACCAGAAATACAACCTATATAAATAGAAAAATAATTACTGTGTTCAAATACAACAGGCAAAACATCGTCCCATTCTCGCTTCGTTTCAAATGAAGCCAGTATTCCAGTCATGTTCAAGCACATATTCTCCAATTGTTGAAAATTATGTTCTATTTCGAGTTGAACGTATCGGAAACAGGAGTTACGTGACGCAATCATCCCACGACAGTCAGGACTGCTGAAAGGACAGTGTTCTGTTTCATCCTGTCCATCTTCACACTCCAGTCTCAAGTTACAGTCCAGGTGATGCTGAAAGCTGGAATAGTAATCCACAGAACAGTTGAACAAGTCATTGCGCAGCTTTTCTGGTTTTCTATTATCTGGAAGAAGAGAAAAGTGTATTTTAGGTACGATATGAAAATCATAACCCCAAGGCGGTATATGAATCTTAAGAAACGATGTGGAGAAGACAGTGGGTGATGTGTGATGTCCACCACACTTTCTAAACACTTTCCAATCGGTTTGATTTGGTTCTCTGTATTTCAGTTTTAAGCACGTACCCTGCAAATACTGGTTGTAGCCACGTCCCTGAAACCTGACCAGAACAACATAGCCAAAGGGAACTTTCAGTTCTCCCCAAAGACTGGGCTGGTAGCCTCTGGGTATCTCCACATAGCCACAGTATGGTGATGTATATGTCATTATAAGTGCATACTCCTGTATTGCCCGAACTTGTGCCTGAGGAAGACGTTCAGACGAAAACAAGGTGTCGTTTGTGGCAGAGCCTGTGAGGGTTTCATTAATCATAGTACAATTACACATCACCTCGTCACCGGAAGCATTAGGATTGTGAACATAGACATGTGCTTTCCATGAATCCTTATCCTTGCAGTATGCTAAAGGGTGAATATGAACACGTCTATACATATCTTGCCTACCTACACCATCTTCAGGTAAACGGCAATAAAAGTTACAATCAACACACACATCATACACGTGTCTCATCGCTGACCTTAATCTTAGCCGTTCATTCCAGTGACAATGGTCCATATTGAACTGTAAAACTATGATGGGAGGTTGATTGTTGATATAGTCTGCATTTGGACAAATACCGTACAGTTCCTCTTCAGAAACATTGTTGATGTTGGTGTGGCGAAAATTCAACACAGTGTCAGCTTTGGTAGGAATAATCAACCCCACTGCAGAAGAAGACAAACAAAGACAGAAGAACTTTTCAGCAATACAACTGATCTGAGTGATCCTGAAGCTAGCGTGGCACCCATTTCCAATGAAATCAAGCCAACGTGAAATTTTAGTTTTACTGTATTTACACATCATTTACGTAGCTGACTAATCAACGTGTACTTTTGGTTTTACACACTTCTTACACATCATCTACATCACTAACCAGTCAACGTGTACTTTTGGTTTTACACACTTCTTACACATCATCTACATCGCTAACCAGTCAAACGTGTACTGTAGGTTTTACACACTTCTTACACATCATCTACATCACTAACCAGTCAAACGTGTACTGTAGGTTTTACACACTTCTTACACATCATCTACATCGCTAACCAGTCAAACGTGTACTTTTGGTTTTACACACTTCTTACACATCATCTACATCGCTAACCAGTCAAACGTGTACTTTTGGTTTTACACACTTCTTACACATCATCTACATCACTAACCAGTCAACGTGTACTTTTGGTTTTACACACTTCTTACACATCATCTACATCGCTAACCAGTCAAACGTGTACTTTTGGTTTTACACACTTCTTACACATCATCTACACCGCTAACCAGTCACAATGTACTTTTGGTTTTACACACTTCTTACACATCATCTACACCACTAACCAGTCAAACGTTTACGTTTAGATTCACAGTTTTTACACATCATCGACATCGCTAACTAGTCAACGTGTATTTTCAGTTTTACGCAATTATACACGTAATCTATATCGCAAACCAGTCAAAGTGTACTTTTTGTTTCACACATTACACAGCATCTACATTGCTAGCCATTCAACGTGTATTTTGGTTTTACACAGTCAAACACATCATCTGTACCGCTAACCTGTTAAACATGTACCTTTGGTTTAACACAGTTTCACACCATTTACATGGCTAACCATAATTTACAACATAGTCCAAACCCTTCCCCTTCTAATACCACACCACAGAGAGGCAGACGATAGTCTTACGCTTCTCCCGCGTTGATTGTAAAGAAATGGACAGATCCATACAGATCTCTGACAACTTCTACTAGCTAAATAACTGACAGTTTAAACTCAACCCTTTGACTCCCGCACCCTACCCACAAATTGCAAAAACTTAACCCTTTGACTCTCTCATCTTATCCACCAGCTTGCCTGCAGGAAGCTGGTGGATAGGATAAAGGAATCAAAGAGTTAAGTTTTTGCTTTGCTATCTTGGGTTGACAATGCAGGATATTGGTGGACAGGGGACGGGAGTCAAAGGGTTATTGTTGATTCCAAGCCAACAGTTGCAAAACCTTTTTTCAGAAGCTGAGTAGAGTCAGGTACTTCTTCACGGTGGACCATAGCAACGGAAATTGGCAGGTGTTCATTGCTGAAGGAGGATCTGGGATCTTGAGGACAGCTGTTGTAACACCAGATAGGACCTCTGGGTTCTTGACAATGTCCGTTGGCAAAGTTTACAGTAGAGAACAAAGTAAAAACAGATGTTGACAGATTTGAAATATACGGTTTTATACTGGGAATTCATTATACTGGGAATTCATTATACTGGGAATTCAGCAGGCAGCAAAAGTGTGTGTGGTGTTTTACAGTGATTTTATCGTGGTTCTATTTGATTTTATGCATTGAATTTTGTATCAGTTTGTTCCTTTTAAATCCCGACATATGGTGATGCAAATATTTTTTTTTAACTTTTGAATATTTTACCAGATAATCTGATTTAAAGTTTTTATGCCTACTTTTCATCATTTTAATTCAGACGCTCAAGTTGGACATTTAATCTGTGAACTGTGTTTACATTTTGGCCTACTGTGTTCGCCCAACACTACAGCTCCCAAACCTTTGTTGTTCTCTGGTTTCAAGTGTTGTGAACAGACCAACCCACACACCAACCTTCAAACGTCATCCTCTTCCGACTGGCTCGCAATTATGGACCCGTCCTTTATAAAACAAATTGGACTGACACTTTTGAAACACAGCGCATACGTACACTGGGGCTGTGTCATAAGCCCCACACTGCGCGATCCTGTCGTGCTGGACGTCTCCAACGTCTTTGGCACAACCTGCCTCCTGCCATACCAGTCCGACACCACACTTCGTCTTCTGCTTCATCGTCTCCTCCACTCCTCCTTCCCGTACCACGCGCACAGTGACTCGACGCAATCTCAAATCTATTGACCTCTCCACATTTTCATCTGATGCCTCCCGCCTCCTTTCTGAAAAGTCACATAACCTTGCCGATGAATTCTATACCACTCTCCACCATCTTCTGCACTCATGCTCCAGCCACACCCGTCTTTTACCTGACTGCCCCCCTACCCCCTGGCTCACTCATGAGATTGCCTGTGCAAAACGTACCCGCTGCAGAGCAGAGCGCCGCTGGCGCAAATCCAAACTCACTGTATATAGGCAACTTTTCCAAGCCTCTAAAACAAAAGTATCCACCCTCATTGCATCTGCAAAAACAAGCTATTTCCAAACCAAAATCTTGAATGCCTCTTCTTCAAGAGAACTCTTTACAACCATGAATCATCTCCTTGGCACACGAAAAGATTTACCTCTTCAACAAAACACACAAATGAAGAACTCCCATATGTATTCTCCAAGTATTTCACCACCAAAATACAAACTCTTCGTGACAGGCTTGACAGGACACCCTGTCAACCATGCCCACCTGACCCTTCCTTCTCTGGCACACCTCTTACTACTTTTACCCATCTCACAAGAAGAAATTCTCAACACAATCAGATCCATGTCGTTCAAAACCTGCGAACTGGATCCTCTTCCAGGTTCTCTCTACTCTGACTGTCTCCCTACTCTCCTCCCATTCATCATTGACATCAACACTTCTCTTCAAACTGGAACTGTCCCAGATTCTTTCAAGTCTGCTATTGTTCACCCTCTCCTCAAGCAATACAATTTATACCCAAATGAACTGAAAAATTACCGGCCTATCTCTAATCTCTCTTTCTTGTCAAAACTCATCGAAAAAACTGTCCTCAACCAGCTGAACTCTCACCTGTCTGCCAACAATCTCCTCAATCCTTTCCAGTCAGCCTACCACCAGTGCCATAGCACTGAAACTGCCCTGCTATACATTCTCAACAATCTCCTCCTTGCAACTGATACTGGCAAAGTCTCTCTCCTCACACTCCTTGATCTGTCTGCAGCCTTTGATACCATTGATCATGGTATTCTCCTTTCTAGACTTCATCATACTTTTGGCATCTCTGACATTGCTCTCTCCTGGTTCACTTCATATCTATCAAACAGAAAACAAACTGTTCTCATTAATGGCACTTACTCTCAACCTGCATACCTGACCTGTGGTGTTCCACAAGGATCTGTCCTTGGCCCTGTTCTTTTCACTCTTTACACCTCCCCCCTGTCCACCATCATCAACTCCCACTCTATAAAACACCACTTCTATGCTGATGACACCCAACTTCTAGACAGTGACACACCAGACAATATACAGGCCTCTTGACTCGCATCACTGAGTGTTACTCGGACATTAAGAACTGGATGACGTTCAACAAACTTCAGGTTAATGACGACAAGACAGAAGCTATCTCATTGGCACCCATCAGAAACTTTCGCAGCTGCCTCCTCTTTCTCTCCCATTATGTAACACATCAGTCCCAATTTCTGATTCAGCTAAAAACCTTGGTGTCTGCATTGACTCTACCCTCTTCCATGAACAACTTTGTTTCTCAAACTGCCAGATCTTGCTACTATCACTTCCATCGCATAAGCCTGATCAGGAAGTATCTCTCTGTCGAAACAACTACAAAACTCGTTCTCTCCTTCATAATGTCTCGCATTGACTATTGCAATTCACTCCTGTCTGGTCTTCCTGCCTCTACCATTCACATCCTACAGCGCATTCAAAACAATGCTGCGCGCCTTGTACTAAAAAGAAAAAAGCTGACCACATATCTCCTCTCCTGGCACAACTTCACTGGCTCCCTGTATCAAAGCGCATACAGTACAAACTAGACACCATGTGCTACAAAAGCCTCAATAACGCAGCCCCCGATTACCTGTCAAGCCTACTTGAGATCTATCTTCCCTCACGTACCCTCCGCTCTGCCTCCGATCCTCTGACTTTTCGCTTTCCAGCACTAAGCTCAATACCTATGGTCCACGAGCCTTCTCTGTTTCTGGTCCACTTTCCTGGAACAAACTTCCTCTCTCAGTCCGTCAGCAACCTACTTTTGTCTCCTTCAAGTCCGCTCTCAAAACTCACCTTTTCTCCTCTGCATAAAATCCTGACCTCACTCAATCCTCACTGTGCGCGTGGTACGGGAAGGAGGAGAAATGTCAAGAGAACAGAGAATTGCAGAGTGGTCAGATGGAAGGGCTGAAGTTAGACGGGTAGAAAGAACTAGGCAGTTGTCAGTAGCTGAATTGTGGTGATCACGAGAAATGATCCAGTCAAGAATGTGACCTTTTTGATGGGTTGGTTCAGAAATATGTTGTCATATTGTGATTGGACAGAGAGTTGATGATATGAAAATTACCAATCATAAAGTACTAAAAATATTAACCATAAAGTATGCAAAATAACAATCATAAAGTACGAAAAATAAAATCATAAATACGAAAAACGTCAATCAAAATGTACGTAAACTACCAATCATAAAGTACGAAAAATACAAAACATAAAGTATGAAAAATACCAATAATAAAATACGAAAAGTACCCATCATAAAGTACGAAAATACCAATAATAAAATTAGAAAATGCCAACCATAAAAGTACGAATAATACCAACCATAAAGTATGAAATCTACCAATCGTAAAGTACGAAACATACAAAACATAAAGTATGAAAATACCAATCATAAAATGCAAAAAGTACCCATCATAAAGTACGGAAAATACCAATAATAAAATGAGAAAAATACCAACCATAAAAGTGCGAAAATACCAACCATAAAGTATGAAATGTACCAATCGTAAAGTACGAAAAATACCCATCATAAAATAGGAAAAGTACCATCATAAAGTATGAAAAATACCAATCATGACTTAGGAAAAATACCATCAATCAAACTCAGACTGCATTGCATCGAACTGTGTTTCCCCATCTGCAATATTTCATAAAGTATGAAAAATACCAATCAAACGAACAAAATATCGAGACCCAGTAGAGATTGACGTACACACATCCATTCCCTTAGTGCGATGTTATTATTTAAAAATCCAATCTTAAAACGTATGCTTTCTATGTCTCATCATCTCATCTCATCCATCTCCATCGCCGTGGACGACGGTGGGAGCTCCACTCTTTGTCCCAAAGGATCGCCAGGCGACACGGTCTCTGCTCCTGTGAATGATGTCATGGAGCCCCAGTTTGCAGGCGTCAGCGATGTTGTCCATGAAGGATTTTGCTGGCCTTCCTTGTTTTCTCTTTGCCTCGACTCTCCCCAGCAAGACTGATGTCATCAAGTCAGTTCGTGTTTATGTTCATGTGCCCGATATACTTCAATTTTCTTTTGTTGATCTCTGGGAGATTTTACACTGGACAGCTAATTCCCTTAGCACACTTTCGTTGATCTTTTTGTCTGTCCATTTCACTCTGAGAAGACGCCTGTAAACCACATTAAATACAATGCTATGCTATTAATTGAAATGAAACATCTCAACGGACCCAAGTTAATAGATGATGGCAAATGGTTGATTTGTATGTAGATCTAAATGCAGTGAATTCTACCGGCTGTTGTCGAAGTATGAGTGTGATTTGTTTGTACAAGTGCAGTCTGTTTTATATCGTGTGTTGTCAATCTGTTCCTTTTATTGTTTGTCTGACTGTTTGTCTGTTCATTTCCTGGCTTGTCCGCCTGTTGCTAAGATTTTCTGTGTTCCTTCGTCTTTAGAGTCGTAGGCATCAAGTTTTGTCAAAGATTTTTCTTTCATTCTATACAGAGACATCAGGATCATGTGTATTTCGTTTATTGTGTGTGTGTGTGTGTGTGGTGTGTGTGTGTTGTGTGTGTGTGTGTGTGTGTGTGTGTGTGTGTGTGTGTTGTGTGTGTGTGTGTGTTTGGCATTGGTTTAATGTCTACTCACTTAAGTTATTTTAGTCACAGAGAGAGAGAGAGAGAGAAAGAGAGAGAGAGAGAATGTGTGTGTCATGTGTGTGTGCGTGTGTGTCATGTGTGTGTGTGTGTGTGTGTGTGTGTGTGTGTGTGTGTGTGTGTGTGTGTGCATGCATGTGTGTGTGTGTGTGTGTGCGTGTGTGTGCATGCATGTGTGTGTGATGTTTGCGATCAAGCTTTAAAGAAAATTGCCATAAATCATAGAACGAAATAACAGACGTCACTTTCAGTTATTTTCAGCAAATCGATTTTTCATTCACAAGGAGCACCTCTCTCTCTCTCTTTCTCTCTCACCTCTTTCTCACCTCTCTCTCTCTCTGTCTCTCTCACCTCTTTCTCACCTCTCTCTCTCTGTCTCTCTCTCACCTCTTTCTCACCTCTCTCTCTCTTTCTCTCTCACCTCTTTCTCACCTCTCTCTCTCTGTCTCTTTCTCTCCTTTTTATCTCATTCTCTCTCTATCTCTCTGTCTCTCTCACTCTCTCTCTCTGTCTGTCTCTGTAGTTCTCTGTCTTACTTCTTGTTAGGATTTGGAATGTATACATATTTTGTCTGATGTTTGTGTTTCTGTGGATTTGTGCGTGTGTGTTGTGTGTGTGTGTGTGTGTGTGTGTGTGTGTGTGTGTGTGTGTGTGTGTGTGTGTGTGTGGCGTGTGCGTGTGCGTGTGTGCGTGTGTGTGAGGTATGTTTTTGCATGTATATGTGTGTGTGTGTGCTAGTGCGTGTGCGCGTGATTGTATTTGCTGGAGTGTGTATGTATGGTCGTGTGCATGCGTGCACGCGCGTGTGTATGAGTTGGTATAATGTGTGTGTGCGCGCGCCTGTGCGTGTGTGTGTGTGAGTAAGAGAGAGTGAGAGAGAAAGAAAAAGAGGAAGACAGAATGAAAGAAAATAAAAGAGAAAGAGAGAGAGAGAGTGAGACAGAGAGAAAGAGAGAGTGAGACAGAGAGATAGACAGACAGAGAGACTTAGAGAAAGACAGAGAGACAGAGAGTGAGAGAAATAGAGACAGATAGAGAGAGAGAGACACAGAGAGAGAGACAGACAGAGAGAGAGAGAGAGAGACAGACAGACAGACAGAGCGAGAGGGAGACAGACAAGCAGACAAACAGAGAGAGAGAGAGAGAGAACAGAAACAGAGACAGACAGACAGGCAGGCAGACACACACACACAGAGGGAGGAGACAGAGACAGAAAGAGAAAGAGAAAGAGAGAGAGAGAGAGAAAAAAAGAAAGAAAGAGAGAGAGAGAGAGAGAGAGAGAGAGAGAGAGAGAGAGAGAGGGGGGGGGGATTAGTTCTATAAATGGATGGAAATCTCCGTGAATGAAACAGAAGCAGACAAACCCGTCGTGTAGCCAAAGGAAGACAACTACAGTAAATCAGATCTTGTCATCCGATCGATGTGTGGCGGATGTAACATTTAAGTCTGCTGTTGACAGCTTGCCACTCTATCATACATGTCTCTGTTGACTTGTGTTGCATGCAGTCTGCAGTCTGTTGAAGACATATCCATTGTGCTATGATAACTCCACTCTGTCACACACTTCTGTGTTGACTCTTTTGTCTTAGAGTTTACAAGGCATAACTTTAGTTACACATGTCTATCATCATCATCAGGTGCCCAGCCGCATGGCGTTGGCGATCACGGACTTCCATCTGTCTCTATCTCTCGTTGCCCCTAGCATCTCCCCCACCCTCCTCGTCCCCAGCCACTCTGCAAGTCCGTCCAGCATTTTCTCCCTGGGTCTACCCAGTGCTCTCTTTCCCTCCAGCTTTCCCGTTGTGACCAGGTGCTCCAAATCCCCATTCCTCATAAAATGGCTTATAAATGTTGCCTGTCTTTTCCTAATCTTCCTTAAGAGTGATCTACTTGTGTCTACCTCCATCAAGACTGTCTCGTTTGTTTTCTTTGCTGTCCATGGAACTCTCAACATTCTTCTTAGAAACCACACCTCAGCTGCCTCAATCTTGTTCTGGCTTTGTTTGTTGACTGTCCACGCCTCGCATCCGTACAACAGTATTGGTTCTATATAACATTCAAGAACTCTCTTCCTGGTGTTAATTGACAGGCATTTGTTGGTAAGAATGCTTGTCATCTTCTTGAATGCTGTTTTGGCTTGGCCGATTCTGCCAGCTATTTCTGATGTGCATCTGCCGTCTGATGAAATGATCGTTCCCAGGTATTTGAATTTATCAACCTGTGTCAAGGTTGTGCCATTTGCTGTTATTTTGCCTGAGGGGATTTCATGTTTTTACTGATCACCATGACTTCAGTCTTCCTGCTGTTTAGTTCCAACCCCTTTCCTTTGCTTTCTATTTCTAGTATATTCACAAGGTTTTGTAGGTCTCTTTCACTTTCTGCAATTAGCACGGTGTCATCTGCGTATCGAATGTTGTTTATCATTTTCCCTCCAACCTTTAATCCAGGGTCTTCTTCTAGGTTTCTCATGATGTTTTCGCGGTAAAGTGAAAACAGATCTGGTGACAAAACACAACCCTGTCTGACTCCTCTTTTGATATTTTGGAAAGAGCTTACATTACTAAAGATCATCCAGCTCTTCCACACAGGCATGAGTGGGCAAGTTCTTGCAGGTGGCAGCATGACTGACGAATTCGAAATTACAAATGGCGTCAAACAAGGCTGTGTCCTGGCACCAGTCCTCTTCAATATCTTCTTCACCGCCATGCTTTCCCACGCCTGCAAGGATCTTGACAAGGGAATATACCTAAAGTACCGCCTGGATGGCTCCCTTTTTGATCTACGTCGCCTGTAAGCCAAGACAAAAACCAGCACAGAACTCCTTCAGGAGGCGCTCTTCGCCGATGACTGCTCCTTGAATGCTCACTCTGAAGCGGACCTGCAAACAATGCTCAATCACTTCGCAGAAGCCTCAAAGCTCTTTGGACTTACAATAAGCATCGGGAAAACTGAAGTTCTTCACCAGCCTGCCCCACAAACTAACCCACTGTCTCCAAACATCACCATCGATGGCAACAGTCTGAAGAACACCAAGAACTTTAAATACCTTGGAAGTATCATCTCTGCAGACGGCTCCATCGATCAGGAAATTGATTCACGAATCAGCAAAGCCAGCCAGGCTCTCGGTAGACTGAAAAACAAGGTACTAAACCAGCACAATGTCCGCCTGTCAACAAAAATCAAAGTGTACAATGCCGTTGTGCTCTCCTCCCTCCTCTACAGTTCGGAGACTTGGACACTCTACAGGAAGCACATCAACAAATTAGAGCAGTTCCACCAAAGGGCTCTCCGCAGCATACTTGGCATCCGGTGGCAAGACCGCATCACCAACATTGAGGTCCTCAACCGATCAAGCTCACAAAGCATAGAAAGCCTGCTTGTCAAAGCCCAACTGAGATGGGTTGGCCATGTCATCCGCATGGAAGACCACCGAATGCCCAAACAACTGCTGTACGGCAAACTCACAAGTGGCAAAAGAAATCTCGGGAGGCCAAAAAAGCGTTTCAAGGACACGATAAAGGCAAACCTCCAGTTTGCACAGGTTACCCCCAAAGAACTCGAAAGAACTGCCACCGAAAGGAACGCCTGGCGCAGGGCCGTCCATCTTGCCAGCGGAAAAAGCGATATCAACTACAGGGAGAAGCTGACTATCAGAAGAGAGAGGAGACATAATCCAACCACCCCAACGACGACATTCCAGTGTCCCCACTGCAACAGACATTGTACATCCAAGATCGGATTGCACAGCCACATGCGCGTCCACAGATGAGCTGCAGGATTTCATCGTCATCTTCGGAAACGAAGGACTACCATCATCATCATCACATTGTTTTCTAGTCTCATTGCAGCTGTTTGTTCCCAGTACATATTTCTGATTATTCGTAGATCTTTTCCATCAACATTGACTCTCCAGTTGGTTGATCAATTCATCATGTCTTACCTGATCGAAAGCCTTGGTGTAGTCAACAAAGCATAAATACAAATCATTACTCATCTCATTTGACCTCTCTATGATAGTTCTTAGGATGTATATGGCACTAATAGTTACTTTCCCTTCCACAAATCCACACTGTTCTTCTGCTATTTCTCTTTTGATTCTATTCCTTGTCTTCATCATGATTATTCTTAACAGGATTTTTGTTACATGGCTCATCAAACTGATTGTGCGATGGAATTCGCATTCTATAGCCCCTGTCTTCTTAGGAAGTGCAATGAAAATTGATTTTGACATATCTTTGGGGATTTTTCCAGTGTCGTAAATTTCATTTAGGAGGACTGTTATTTTTTCTATGCCAAATTCGTCTAGAGCTTCAATCATCTCTGTAGTAATGTTGTCTGGTCCTGGGGCTTTTCCCGGTTTTATCTTTTTCAGTGCCGCTCTAACTTCATCTTTCATTATGGGTGGTCCTTCAAGTTCTTTTTTATAATGTGTTCTTCGTTTCTGTCATCCTCAAAAAGGTCTTTAATGTACTCTTCCCATCTGTCTAATATTTTGTCTTTTTCCATGATAAGCGTGCCATCTTTCGATTTCAAGCAACCAGTTGATGTGCATGTATTGTTTCTGTGGACAATTTCTTCAATTCATCTGTGCATACCCTGAGGATCCGTTTTGTGTCGGTCTTCCATTTCTTTGCACTTTGTTTTCAGCCAAGCTTCCTTAGCTTCATTGCACCTATTCCTGATCTCCTTATTTATCTTCCTGTAGATCTCCTCATTTCTCTTTGCCTTCCTCCTTTCCTCTATCAAGCCCAAAATTTCATTAGTCATCCAGTTCTTTTTTGCTTTTCTATCTGCCTTAGGGATTTCCTCACAAGCTTCATTTATCGAATTCCTCCACTTTGTCCATTGTTCCTCGCTGTCACCAGGGTCTTCCAGAGCACTGAATTTGTTTTGAACATGTACATTAAATTTTTTACGTATCACTCCATCTGTCTTTAAGAGTCCAAAGTTTAATTTGATGTTAATGGCTACCTGGTTGAACCTGGCTCTCAGTTACAAAAAAGGCTACTTACTGCATAGCTTTCATCAGCGATCCAGCCGACTTCTTCAGCGCAACTGCTGGGTTGAGAACTGGCTTCAGTGCGCACCGCCGTGAGCGAACTCACGACAGTGCGACTGAATAAGTGAGGAGTACACCGATGGCAGGTTGTGTCAGCCCCGGTCACGGTTGAGGGTGGGGTTCCTTGTGGCGATGTAAACTGCCTCCTTTACTCCCCTCTGGAGCCATCTTGCTTCTTTGTCGAGAACTTGCACACTGTCCTTTTCAAAGTGTTGCTGGGTGTGGGTCAAATGTTTTCCCACTGGAGAGGACTCACGTTTGTGTTCTTTGAATCTTTTTGTGCAAGTTGCGCTCAGTTTCGCCAATATAACTATGGTCACAGTCCTGGCAGTCTATCTTGTATATCACCCCTGATGTGTCCAATTTGTCTGTTTTGTCTTTGGGGTGGTCTAACTGGCTTCTGATGGTGTTGGTGGGCTTGGCGTGAACACTGACTCCCAACTTCCTGATCTTCCTGCTGAGAGCCTCAGTGACGCCGCTGACGTATGGCATGGAGACGTGCCCTCTCGAAGGGGTTGGCCGTTCAGTGGAGGGATGGGGTATGGTTTTCTTGCCCCCAGGAATGTCCCAGGCCCACCTCTGGTATCCTGACACACTGAGTACTTTTTTGATGTACTGCACCTCTTCTTCTCTAGTGGTGTCGATAGAGCAGATGGTCTTCGCTCGGTGGGTGAGGGTGCGGATTACTCCAAGCTTGTGTTCCAGTGGCTGGTGACTGTCAAATTGTAAGTAGTGGTCCGTGTGGGTCGATTTTCTATAGACGGAGAAGGCAAGGCCTGTCTCCATCCGGGTGATGTGGGTATCCAACATCGCGATGCTGCCGTTCTCTTCTACCTCATAGGTGAACTTGATGACAGGGTGTTGGTTGTTGAGATGGTTCGTGAAGTCTTCTACCACCGATCTTTTCAGTATAGTCATAGTGTCGTCCATGTAGCGGCCCCAGTAGCGTGGAGGAGTGTGGAACGACGCCAAAGCTTTCTCCTCGAAATTTTCCATGAAGAGGTTGGCGACGATGGGACTCACGGGGGACCCCATGGCTGCACCCTCGGTCTGTTGGTAGAAGTGTCCTTCAAAGGTGAAGTAGGTGGTGTTGAGGCAGCAGGATAGCAGTTCACAGATGTGTTCCACTGGCAGGTTGGTGCGTTGCCGAAGGCTGTTGTCGACCTGTAACCTCCCCCTCATGATGTCAATGCTGTCCTTCACAGGGACACTGGTGAACAGGGCTGTGACGTCATAGGACACCAGAATCTCATCAGGTTGAGGTACAAACTTCGACAGCTTCTTCACCAGGTCTGCACTGTTTGCAATAGAATGTTCTGTCTTTCCTACCAAAGGCGAGAGGATGTCTGCAACGAATCAAGTCGTCTCATACACCAGGGATCCTCTAGAGGCGACAATGGGATGGAGGGGTACATCTTTCTTGTGCACTTTAGGCAGTCCGTAGAACTTAGGCACATCAGTAGCTGAGGGGTACAATCTGTGGTACTGTTCTGAGGAGAGTTCTCCTGACTTCTGTAGGCCTTGCAGTAGTTTGGTCAGACGGGTGGGATCTTTGCTCAGCTGTTGGTAGGTCTTTTTGTAATCTAGCAGATTGTAAGCCTTCTCATAGTACCGCCCCTGGTAAGATGACTGTGGCACGGCCTTTGTCAGCTGGGAGAATCATGATGGAATCCTTCTTCCTCAATCCCTGTAGTGCAAGTCTTTCATCCCTGGAAATGTTGGATTTGGGAGGTTTGCTCTGTTTGAGGATATTCACACACTCTGATCGTAAGTGTGTGGCCTCTTCTGTTTGAGACCAATCCATCGACACGCAGTTTCAATGCTGGAAATGTACTCCGTGATGGGAAGTTTGTCTGGAGTGACCGTGAAATTGAGCCCCTTTTTCAACACTGACAATTCTGCTTCAGTCAAACTTTGATCCGACAGATTCACCACCCACCTGTTTTTGATTTCTTGCGTTTCTTGGTCACTGACGGGAGTAATGGGCACGCAATCGTCATGTTTTGGTTTAGCCTGCAACTTAGCAAACTTTTTCCTGTGGCGCATGCGCACTCTATCCCATTCACGCCTGACAGTGCAGTCAGACCAGGCAACCGTCTCCACCATGATAGTATCCGGTACACACGCACTGAGTTCATTTTTCAAAATGGCGATCTTGTTGTTGATGATAACCAAACAACTGTTGATTTGTTTAATCCGTTCGTTCATGAGAGCACGTTGAGCACGATGGATGATGTTGTTAGCTGCCTGGCCTTTCATACTAGTTTTGATCTTAAGACTTGTAGGGCACACATTTTGATGTTTACAATGCAGCGTGAAATGAAGATGGTTCCTGAACCTGGCTAGCAATCGATGTTCCTCTTCCAGTTCTCTAAACATTTTGATGACTTTCCCGTCGAAATCGCGTATGAGACATTGAGGAAATTTTAACGACTGAGGGGTAGACATAATGGCTACCTGGCTGAACTTGGCTCTCAGTTACAAAAAAGGCTACTTACTGTGTAGCTTTCATCGGCGATCCAGCCAACTTCTTCAGCGCAACTGCTGGGTTAACTGGCTTCAGTGCGCACCGCCGTGAGCGAACTCACGACAGTGCGACTGAATAAGTGAGGAGTACACCGATGGCAGGTTGTGTTAATTTGATGTTTTTTTTTGGTCTGTTTCCTTTTCCTCAATTTCAGTCTAAATCTTCCCACTACAGGATTGTGGTCACTGTTGCAGTCTGCGCCTGGTGGTAGTGTTTTTGCTGACAGTAAAGAATTTCTAAATCTTTTGTTGATCAGGATGTAGTCAATCTGATTTTTGGTATTATCTCCTGGACTCATCCAAGTCCATTTTCTTCTATTAGGTTGCTCAAACCAGGTGTTTCTATAAACTCATTCATCTGTGCCCATTCTACAAGTTTCTCACCCCTTTCATTTTGTGTACCAAGGCCATGAGGTCCAACTATATCCTCCACCCTATCCTGTCCCACTTAAGCATTGTAATCTCCCATTATTACAGTAGCTTCTTGTGATTTACATTGGACTCTGGCCATCTCTAAAACTTCGTAGAAGTTGTCGATGTTTTCCTGAGTACTTGCGGATGTTGGTGCATACACCTGAATGATGTTGATATCAAATGGTTTGCCTCCCAATTTGACCAGCAAAACTCTGTCGGACACAGCCCAGTATCCCTTAACTGCTTTTGATTTGTCTTTGTCCATCATGATGCCTACTCCTCTTTCATGTGAGTTACTACCAGAGTATATCATTGTGTATTCTCCTGATGTCACATGTCCATGTGAAATAGAATTTCAATCCGAAAGCACAATTCATGTCAAAACTGTCGATTTCCTTGATTTATATTGGTCTCAGTTCATCTTCAGTTTAACACTCCAGATGTTATCTCAATGTCCCGCCGGTCATGTGACACATTTATTCATATCTTGTGATCCCTACAGTCACTATAGACAGAGGACAGAGTCATGGCTGTGTGTGTTTTATGGCACAGGGGGTGATAAGAACAGCAGTGTGGATCGTTCTGCAAACAGCACTGGTGGTAGCGTGGCCATGTTTCAGTGTGATGATGATACAACCAAAGTGCCTTATGCTTTAGTGTGTGACTTTGGACAGGACTGTTCAGACAGCAGTGATGAGTCATTCTGTGTACATCCCTCTTGTTCTGGTTTACTGTGTACAAACAACCAGTGTGTTTGTCACAGCCAGCATACAAATGGGCATGCCGATTGTCTGGACAATTCTGACGAGTTAAAGGAAACACATTCTGAGGACAAAGGCCCTCTCCACAAAGAGGCAGACCATAGCCAACGTCTTTTCCTCATTTTGGATGGTACGGGCTATTTTATTCAACAAGTGATGAAAGCTTATGACTCTTGTACTGACACTCATTACTGGTGTACAGAATAATAATAATAATAATAATAATAATTACAATATTTATATAGCGCAAAATCTCGATAAAAATCAAATCTAAGCGCTGAACATACACTTACGCACGCGCGCACACACACGCACACACACACTTACACATGGCTATAAATGGGTAAAAAGAATAAAAGCAATGGAAAATTATAGAGAGCATATTATATACAAATATATATTACAATGTGATTCCCCTCCGAGCGGAGACAGGCTACAGAGGGGGGATGAGTGAGGTCAGGATTTTATGCAGAGGAGAAAAGGTGAGTTTTGAGAGCGGACTTGAAGGAGACAAAAGTAGGTTGCTGACGGACAGAGAGAGGAAGTTTGTTCCAGGAAAGTGGACCAGAAACAGAGAAGGCTCGTGGACCATAGGTATTGAGCTTGGTGCGTGGAAAGCGAAAAGTCAGAGGATCGGAGGCAGAGCGGAGGGTACGTGAGGGAACATAGATCTCAAGTAGGCTTGACAGGTAATCGGGGGCTGCGTTATTGAGGCTTTTGTAGCACATGGTGTCTAGTTTGTACTGTATGCGCTTTGATACAAGGAGCCAGTGAAGTTGTGCCAGGAGAGGAGATATGTGGTCAGCTTTTTTCTTTTTTAGTACAAGGCGTGCAGCATTGTTTTGAATGCGCTGTAGGATGTGAATGGTGGAGGCAGGAAGACCAGACAGGAGTGAATTGCAAAAGTCAATGCGAGACATTATGAAGGAGAGAACGAGTTTTGCAGTTGTTTCCACAGAGAGATACTTCCTGATCACTGAAGACTGGTTATACTGTCTCCCTGTCTACACTCGATGTAACGGATTTTCTGACTGTACGTATAGTGAAGATGAACAAGACTGTGAGACATTCACCTGTCCAGGTTTCTACCAGTGTCGTGATTCCAGAATCTGTGTGCACGGAGATCATCTGTGTGATGGCTGGGGTCAGTGTCCACAACGTGATGATGAATGGTTGTGTGATTATGCCTGTCATGAGGTTTGTCTGTGTCACAGTCACTCAGTTCTCTGTCCTCATCCTTTCTCTGCTCACCTCTTCCCTCAGCTTCGTTATGTAGATGCCAAAGGCTCGGCAATGACTCTGTCTGATTTCAATAGCAATGTGTATCTGATCTGGTTGTGTCTTTCACGCTGTTCCCTTTTTGATGTGTCATACACAAAACTGTCGAACTTACAGTTCATCGATCTGACCTCTAACTTCCTGACAACAGTTGATATGAATGTGTTTGTACAGCTCGTAAATTTAAGAGTTTTGATATTAGCAGACAATCCACTTAGTATTCTGATGGCTAAACCATGTAATGCGCAGTACTCGTTGAGAAACATAGATCTATCACACACACGTTTAACTATATTTAATGGATTCTGTATGTACCTACCATCTGTAAGTCATCTGACTATGTCTTTTTCAGCATCACAGTCATTGGACCATCCAGTTTTAAAAATATACCATCACTGGCGACAGTAGACTTTAGAGGAAATCCAGTTAACATGTTTAACTTCAAAACGTTTTCAAAAAGCCATTTGAAAAGTATTTTTTCGTCTAATTTCAGACTTTGCTGTGAGCAAAGTTTTCCAAAGCAGTCAAATCAAATAATATGTGTAGCACCAAAGCCTGTGTTTTCCACATGCACTCACTTTTTATCCACAGAATTCTACAGGTTTGTCTTTTGGCTGACAACAATACTTGCCATCGTAGGAAATTTGGTTTGCTTCGGGTCTATATTTATTGCAAAGAGAATATTCACAGCCAATTTCATCACTTTCATTGCCAATTTCCAATTTGCCAATATATGCATGATGTCTTTTCCTGCGTAAGACAGAAGTTGTCTTTGTCATGACTCTTCTTTGTGTTGTTTGGTCAAGTGTTTTGCAATCTCAGAAGCTTTCTTTGTGCATTTTGCAATCTCAGAAGCTTTCTTTGTGTCTTTTGCAATCTCAGAAGCTTTCTTTGTGCATTTTGCAATCTCAGAAGCTTTCTTTGTGTCTTTTGCAATCTCAGAAGCTTTCTTTGTGTTTTTTTGTAAACTCAGAAGTTTTCTGTTTCTTTTTGTAAACTCAGAAGCTCTATTTGTGTATTTTGTAAACTCAGAAGCTCTATTTGTGTATTTTGCAATATCAGAAGCTCTATTTCTGTCTTTTGCAATCTCAGAAGCTTTCTTTGTATCTTTTGATAACTCAGAAGCTTTCTTTGTGTCTTTTGATAACTCAGAAGCTTTCTTCGTATCTTTTGATAACTCAGAAACTTTCTTTGTGTCTTTTGTAAACTCAGAAGCTTTCTTCGTATCTTTTGATAACTCAGAAGCTTTCTTTGTGTCTTTTTGTAAACTCAGAAGCTCTATTTGTGTTTTTGCAAACTCAGAAGCTTTCTTTGTGTCTTTTGTGAACTCAGAAGCTGTCTTTGTGTCTTTTGCAATCTCAGATGATTTCTTTGTGTCGTTGTTGTCAAGGTTTTTCTCATTGCCTTCACACTGTTGATTGGTCCAGGTTTTCTTTGTGTTCTTCATATCTTGACAAATCCTTTTGTTTATAGCGCTGTGTTTCTGCTTTCCTTTCTTCGTTTTCCTTTGTATTTTAAGCACGTTCATGTGTCACCCATCTTCAAGATATTTCTTGTTATGCATGGTTAGCATTCCATCAGCTGATCCCTAAAACTCTTTTTACTGTTTCAGTCATTGCTTGCTTCTCAGTAGTTTGTCTTCTTCATGCAGTAGTAATAGGGGGTTGTTCTGTTATGGCCGTTGGAAATTGTTTAGCGATATAAGGATATTTTAAGTTTACAGTGTGTCAATTTGAGACGGCTGTTTTTCATTTTGCTGTTTGTTCTGCAGTCGTACTTTAAACTTCATAATGACAAGGTCATGGTCAATACCAAAGTTATCTCCGTAAACATCCTTGTTTAAACCTTAGTGTTGCCATACCCCGGTCCTGTTATCACAAGAATATAATATATCCAGCTATGATAATGGTTATTTCAGGAATGCCATGTTCATCGCTGGGATACTTTACATTCACCAAG
>CM060315.1:4232195-4257195 GCA_030674185.1 Monoplex corrugatus | reverse complement strand
TCTTCACAGGCTTCATTTATTGGGTGTTTCAAATCCATCCATTGTTCCTTACTGTACCCAACGTCCTCCAGGCCATCGAATTTGTTTTCAATGTATACGCTAATTTTTACACGGGTTGATTCATCTGTCTTTAAGAGTACAGGACTTAGTTTGATTTTATTATCAGTGTTTTCTTTCTCTTTAATTTCAGCCTAAATTTTCCCATTACAGGAATGTGGTCACTGTCGCGGTCAGCGCCTGGTAACTTTTTGCTATGGGTAAAGAATTTCTGAATTTTGTATTTATCAAGATGTAATCTGTTTCCTTTCTTGTTCTGGATTTATCCGTGTCCAATTATCCTCGTTAGTTTGCTCAAATCAAGTGTTTCCTATTATGAATTCATTTACTTGTGCCGACTCAACCATTTTCTCTTTCCTTAGATTTTGCGTGCCACGTACATGAAGTCCAAATATGTCATGCACTTGTTCCTGCCGAGGCCAAGAGGCACACGGTTCCAACTCGTTTTTAATTCCCTTCTGAAGGATTAGATGTTCAGTTCGGACTTCTTTTCAAACTGATGAGAAAAGTCAAGGCCTCAACGGGAAACGAACCCTGGAACTTCGAGTTTAGTTATTGGCAGGAGAACGTCTGAACAATTGCTCCACCCTTCTGAAAAAACAAACAAAATAAAAGTCGGAAAAAAAGAGAGAACGACAAAGACACAGAGAGATACAGCGAATAAGTGTTTGCAAGTGTATGCGTAAGCGACTGTGTGTGTGTGTGTGTGTGCGCGCGCTTATGTTTGCATGTATGTGAGTGAGTGAACGCACATGCACATGGGTTTATCCATGTGTGTGAGTACGCCCACATGTGTGTGTGTGTGTGTGTGTGTGTGTGTGTGTGTGTGTGTGTGTGTGTGTGTGTGTGTGTGTGTGTGTGCGTGCGTGCGTGCGTGTGACCATAAAACATGATGTCAGTAGACAGATTAACACATGTCAAAATACACTGTTGTATTTTTAGACAGGCAATAGATAGATAGATAGATAGATAGACAGATAGATAGATAGATAGATAGACAGATAGATAGATAGATAGACAGACAGACAGATAGATAGATAGATAGATAGATAGATAGACAGATAGATAGATAGATAGATAGATAGACAGATAGATAGATAGATAGATAGATAGATAGATAGACAGACAGATAGATAGATAGATAGATAGATAGATAGATAGATGGATGGATGGATGGATGGATGGATAGATGGATGGATGGATGGATGGATGGATAGATAGATGGATGGATGGATGTATAGATAGATGGATAGATAGATAGATAGATGAACAATAGATAGAAAGATAGATAGATAGATAGACAGATAGCTAGATAGATAGAGAGAGAGAGAGGTAGATAGTATAGATAGATAGATAGATGGATAGGTAGTTAGATAGATTGATAGATAGATAGATAGATTGATGGATGGATAGGTAGATAGATAGAAAGATAAATAGATAGATAGATAGATTGATGGATGGATAGGTAGATAGAAAGATGGATAGATAGATAGATATATAGATAAATAGATAGGTAGATAGATGAACAGATAGACAGACAGACAGATAGATAGATGGATATATAAATATATATATAGATAGATAGATAGATAGATAAATAGATAGATAGATAGACAGATAGTTAGATAGACAGACAGATACATACATGTAGATAGATAGACAGATAGAGAGACAGATAAATAGATAGATGGACAGACAGATAGACATATAGATAGACAGATAGATAGATAGATAGATAGACAGATAGGTAGATAGATAGATAGATAGACAGATGGATAGATAAGCAGACAGATAGATAGATAGATAGATAGATAGATAGATAGATGGGTGGATGGATGGATGGATAGATAGATAGATGGATGGATGGATGGATGGATGGATGGGTAGATAGATGGATAGATAGATAGACAGATAGATGAACAAATAGATAGAAAAGATAGAAAGATAGATAGATAGATAGAGAGAGAGGTAGATAGTATAGATAGATAGATATATAGATAGATAGATGGATAGGTAGTTAGATAGATAGATAGATAGATTGATGGATGGATAGGTAGATAGATAGAAAGATAAATATATAGATAGATTGATGGATGGATAGGTAGGTAGATAGAAAGATGGATAGATAGATAGATAGGTAGATAGATGAACAGATAGACAGACAGACAGATAGATAGATAGATATATAGATATATAGATAGATAGATAGATAGATAGACAGATAGTTAGATAGACAGATAGATAGATAGATAGACAGATAAATAGATAGAGAGACAGATAGACAGATAGATAGATAGATAGATAGATAGATAGATAGATAGATAGATAGACAGATAGATAGAGAGACAGGTAAATAGATAGATAGATAGATAGACAGACAGATAGATAGATAGATAGATAGATAGAAAGATAGATAGATAGATAGATAGATAGATAGATAGATAGATAGATAGATAGATAGATAGCTTGCATGAACTGGTTTATTTCAAGGTGAATGGTATAAACGTTCAATGTTGACAATGTAGATTGTATCAAAGACCACTGGTAGGAATGGATTAAGAACTTATATGATAAAAATCTAAGCAAACAACAGAGCAAAAATGAAGTTATGTGTTAGATGGATCATAATGTGTATGGGACTTCAACTGATCATTGTGTTCGAAGGACTGGTACCTAGATACGCCTTAGTGTCTAGTGAAGGTGGGGAACAGGAACTGAACCTGGAACCTGTCACTTCCTTGGCAGACACTGTGATCACAAGCCATCATTATACTTGTCAACGTTCCTCTCCATACATCGTCAACATGAACTCAAGGACACAACTCTTCTGTACAGACTTTTCTCCCTTTGATCTTCAGCCTGTAACTTTAACATGAGTGAGTGAGTGAGTGAGTGAGTGAGTAAGTGAGTGAGTGAGTGAGTGAGTGAGTGAGTGAGAGTGAGTGAGTGAGTGAGTGAGTGAGTGAGTAAGTGAATGAGAGTAAATGAGTAAGTATGTGTGTGTGTGTGCGTGTTCGTTCGTTCTTTAATTTAACGTCTGTTCACTATGAGTGATATTAGACGGGGGAAAAAATGGAGGATGAGAGGTGGGCGAGTTGCATTGTGGGGAGAGGGGAGACAGAGTAAACGACATAAGTAAGTGGGTAAATAGAAAAACGGAACAAGATCTTACACTAACAATTAACATCAACAATGTGAAGGAAACATTTAACGCTAAAATACTAACTTCATAAACTTAAAGCAATACATTAACAGTACTGTGAACCAATGATTCTGAAATTTTAACTGATAAAGACTGATCTGAAGTTACTTCGTTAAAATGAGTTTCAGAATAGTTTTCTTGTGTAAATATTTTTGGTAAGAAAGAACGTAGCATTCTGCAGTAAAATAAACAGTGAAACAGTGTGAATTGTTCTCCGCAAATACACTTGATATTTTTACAATATTTTGTTTTCAACGCGTTTAGCTGAATACGAAAATGAACAGCAACAATCGATCTCGAATGATATATGGAAGAATACTGCATTTTTTTACATACATTTTGAAATGAAAGTTTTATCATTTGTTGTGTCACAAACTTTTCATTGAAATGTTCATGAAATCGAATCCATGAGGCTGATTCTAGCAAGTTGCAAGCTTCTTTTACGGAAGTTTTAATACGTAATTCTATAGTATTATCAGTGTTGTGTGCACCTTGTTTAGCTGCTCTGTCTACTACTTCGTTACCATGAAGACCAACGTGAGAAGGCACCCAGCATAAACTGACATCTATACCTTTTGTCCTTAAACGATGTATAAGATGATTTGCCTCAGTAATTAAGTCAGGTCTTGTGTCTGTATTAAAAGACTGTAAGGCATATAATACAGATTTTGAATCAACAAAGAGAACTACTTTGAAAAATACAGGTTTACGGTCTACTAAATAATGCAACGCTTGTATAATAGCGACTAATTCCGCTGTAAATATAGATATATTTGGCCCAATGAAAAATGACTTGTATTTTGTGCGTGCGTGTGTGTGTGTGTGTGTGTGTGTGTGTGTGTGTGCGTGGTGTGTGTGTGTGTGTGTGTGTGTGTGTGTGTGTGTGTGTGCGCGTGCTTGTGAGGGTGCATGTGTTTGTGTCTGTGTCTGTGTATACGTATAAGAGCGTGCATATATGTGAGAATGTGTATGTTCACATGTAAGAGTAAGTTAAAATCAAGTAACGTGACACAGTTGCTCAGTCACAACTCAAAAAAGGAAAGTAGAAACATATTGCAGTATATCGTGCTTGTGTTGTCAGAAATTACTGAAAGAGCAAACACTATACAGCAAACAATGACAGATGATGGACCATCAGTAAAGTGACAAAGACAGGAATGTAATACAAACAGATTGTTAGCAAGGAGTCCCTCGTCCACAGAGCACTGTGTGAGGTGATGTAAGTGCCTCTAGTGAGTAGACTGTTCAACACCGAATTGTGGTCTGAACTTTTCTGTGCTCACAGTCTTTCTCACTTTAGTCCACTCATACACTTTTAAAAAGATTTGAACCCAGACCCTCAGGCTTAAAACAGAGGTTGAACTTCTATACGTTCAGACTGTTTATACAATTACCATTTCTAAATTTGTTTTTGTACAGAAGAAAGTTCTTTTTGGCTGAAGAACACAAAGGAGACAGTGCAGAACGATGTGACTGCTCCGTGTGTGTGTGTTGTGTGTGTGTGTGTGTGTGTGTGTGTGTGTGTGTGTGTGTGTGTGTGTGTGTGTGTGTGTGTGTGTGTGTGTGTGTGTGTGTGTGTCTTCAGGATAGAACTGACGTCACAAAAGGTAAGGCTATCCCATAACCCTGAGGTCATAAAGGAATGATGTGGTAGGGATCTAATTTATTGTCTGGGACAACATTCTGAGGGTGATACACATCTCATGTGCCTTGCTGCTTTCATCATGTGCCCGACTGCATGGCGTTGACCATCAGGGCCCTCTATACGAATCTATCCTTTCTTGCTGCAAGCACATCTCCCACCCTCTGTGTCTTCATCCACTCCACAAACCCATCCAACATTTTCTCTCCCGGTCAACTGCTGATTTTTTCCCCTCCAGCTTTCCTTTTGTTGCTAGGTGATCCAATTTCTCTCTCCTCATAAACTGTCTTGTAAATTTTGCTTGTCTTTTCCTAAGCTTCTTTGTTGTTAATGTTCTTTTTTGTGTCTGCCTCCTTCAAGACTGTCTCGTTTGTTTTCTTTGCTGTCCATGGAACTCTTAACATTCTTCCTAGAAACCCCATTTCAGCTGCTCCAATCTTGTTCTGACTGCATGTCTTGCTGCTTTACCTTCCACAAATCCTGAACAGGGTCAGGTATCTGTTCACAACTGGGTGGAGTGAAACATATTTGTGTCAAACAAAATTCACACCCATGCAGTCAGACTGGAAGGTGTGAGGTCTACCTATATGCCAACCAAGCTTGGTTGTTATTAGTATACAACTGAAACACACTGGTTGTGGTAGACAATAAGAAAATGCTTAAGGGAGTCGTCAAATGTTTCTGTTGTCATTTACAACCACTGTCATACTCAGTGGCCATGTGCAAGTAACACGTTTGTGATAAACCTGACTGATATAAAGTGACTGTTTACACAAAGAGTGTAGAGAAATATCATGAGTACGATAATAACCACAGAACGAACATTTTGAATGTACTCTCTCTCATAAATAAACTCTCATACATAAAATACAGACCAGGCAAAACATAGTCTAGGCAGGGCCTCAAGACATGGCCAGCTCATGGGTTTATGTGCAGGCTTAAGGCTTGTGCCATGATCACCATACACATGGCACTTGTGACGTTAGTGCATGCGGAATTCGTTCCCAGCGCAGAGACATCTTGAGAAACTGAAACTGAAACTCCCTCTATTTATCTCTCTCTCTCTCTCACTCTCTCTCTCTCTCTCTCTCTCTCTCTCACTCTCTCTCTCTCTCTGTCTCTGTTTCTCTCTCACTTCATATTTGATGTGGGTCAATGGCCACTTCACATGTACACAAACAGTACATATACATATTCACATACACACACGTACACACGCACACACTCACTCACACAGACACAAAGTCACAGACACAGACACTGACACACATACACGCACACACACAACATACATACACACATACACACATACACACACACACACACAAACAAACAAACACACACACATATACGCACACAAACACACACACACACTACACACACAGACACATACAGACACACACAGACACACACACACACGTACACACACACACACACACACACACACACACACACACACATACACACATCAATAGTCGTGCCATCATAGACAAGCGTGTGACAGACTACAGGAAATATCACACCATGGACACTGCCATCCTGGATAACCTTCTGTGTAAACTGTAGGAGACACACCAGTCAGCGTGGTGCAGTGGTCAGCACAACGAACTAACTAATGGAATGGTGTGCGTTCCAGTCCCTTCAGTCTTGTCAAAATCATTATGGGAGCTTTCACAGTTCAGAGATAAGTGTGCTATGGGTTTATTGGGAAGACTGGGACCACACAGAGATAAGTGTGCTATGGGTTTATTGGGAAGACTGGGACCACACAGAGATAAGTGTGCTATGGGTTTATTGGGAAGACTGGGACCACACAGAGCTAAGTGTGCTATGGGTTTATTGGGAAGACTGGGACCACACAGAGATAAGTGTGCTATGGGTTTATTGGGAAGATTGGGACCACACAGAGATAAGTGTGCTATGGGTTTATTGGGAAGACTGGGACCATACAGAGATAAGTGTGCTATGGGTTTATTGGGAAGACTGGGACCACACAGAGATAAGTGTGCTATGGGTTTATTGGGAAGATTGGGACCACACAGAGATAAGTGTGTTATGGGTTTATTGGGAAGACTGGGACCACACAGAGATAAGTGTGCTAGGGGTTTATTGGGAAGACTGGGACCACACAGAGATAAGTGTGCTAGGGGTTTATTGGGAAGACTGGGACCACACAGAGATAAGTGTGCTATGGGTTTATTGGGAAGACTGGGACCACACAGAGATAAGTGTGCTATGGGTTTATTGGTAAAGCTGGGACCACACAGAGATAAGTGTGCTATGGGTTTATTGGGAAAGCTGGGACCACACAGAGATAAGTGACACTGGAAAAATAATAATAATAATAATAATATATTTTATTTATATAGCGCAAAATCTTGACAAAATCAAATCTAAGCGCTGAGCGTATACATGCATACATACCTACATACATATGAGCGTATACATGCATACATACATGCCTACATACTTACATACATAAATCTAAGCTGAGCGTATACATGCATACATACATACATACATAAATCTAAGCGTATACATATACATACATACATAATACATACATAACTCGTACGCACATGCATACATAATAATTACAATATTTATATAGCGCAAATCTCGACAAAATCAAATCCAAGCGCCGAAAAGACACACACGCACACACGCACGCACGCACGCACACACACACACACACACACACACACACACACACACACACACACACACACACACACACACACACACACACACACACACACACACACACACACACATGCATGGCCACAAATGGGGAGAAAAGAATAAAAGCAATAAAAGCAAGAATAAAACCAATGGAAAACCACAGAGAGCACATCATATACAATTATATATTAAAACAAAGTGATTCCCCTCCGAGCGGAGACAGGCTGCAGAGGGGGGTTGAGTGAGGTTAGGATTTTATGCAGAGGAGAAAAGGTGAGTTTTGAGAGCGGACTTGAAGGAGGCAAAAGTAGGTTGCTGACGGACTGAGAGAGGAAGTTTGTTCCAGGAGAGTGGACCAGAAACAGAGAAGGCTCGTGGACCATAGGTATTGAGCTTAGTGCGTGGAAAGCGAAAAGTCAGAGGATCGGAGGCAGAGCGGAGGGTACGTGAGGGAACATAGATCTCAAGTAGGCTTGACAGGTAATCGGGGCTGCGTTATTGAGGCTTTTGTAGCACATGGTGTCTAGTTTGTACTGTATGCGCTTTGATACAGGGAGCCAGTGAAGTTGTGCCAGGAGAGGAGATATGTGGTCAGCTTTTTTCTTTTTGAGTACAAGGCGTACAGCATTGTTTTGAATGCGCTGTAGGATGTGAATGGTGGAGGCAGGAAGACCAGACAGGAGTGAATTGCAATAGTCAATGCGAGACATTATGAAGGAGAGAACGAGTTTTGCAGTTGTTTCGACAGAGAGATACTTCCTGATCAGGCTTATACGATGGAGATGATAGTAGCAAGATCTGGCAGTTTGAGAAACAAAGTTGTTCATGGACAGGGTAGAGTCAATGCAGACACCATGGTTTTTAGCTGAATCAGAAATTGGGACTGATGTGTTACATAATGGGAGAGAAAGAGGAGGCAGCTGGGAAAGTTTCTGACGGGTGCCAATGAGGATAGCTTCTGTCTTGTTGTCATTAAGCTGAAGTCTATTGTGTGTCATCCAGTTCTTAATGTCCGAGTAACACTCAGTGGTGCGAGTCAACAGGCGCTGTATATTATCAGGTGAGTCACTGTCTTGAAGTTGGGTGTCATCAGCATAGAAGTGGTGTTTTATAGAGTGGGAGTTGATGATGGTGGACAGGGGGGAGGTATAAAGAGTGAAAAGAACAGGGCCAAGGACAGATCCTTGTGGAACACCACAGGTCAGGTATGCAGGTTGAGAGTAAGTGCCATTGATGAGAACAGTTTGTTTTCTGTTTGATAAATACGAAGTGAAAAAGGAGAGAGCAATGTCAGAGATGCCAAAAGTATGATGAAGTCTAGAAAGGAGAATACCATGGTCAATGGTATCGAAAGCTGCAGACAGATCAAGGAGTGTGAGGAGAGAGACTTTGCCAGTATCAGTTGCAAGGAGGAGATTGTTGAGAATGTGTAGTAGGGCAGTTTCAGTGCTATGGCACTGGCGGTAGGCTGACTGGAAAGGATTGAGGAGATTGTTGGCAGACAGGTGAGAGTTCAGCTGGTTGAGGACGACTTTTTCAAGGAGTTTTGACAAGAAAGAGAGATTAGAGATAGGCCTGTAATTTTTCAGTTCATTTGGGTCTAAATTGTGTTTCTTGAGGAGAGGGTGAACAATAGCAGACTTGAAAGAATCTGGGACAGTTCCAGTTTGAAAAGAAGTGTTGATGATGTCAGTGATGAATGGGAGGAGAGTAGGGAGACAATCGGAGTAGAGAGAACCTGGAAGAGGATCCAGTTCGCAGGTTTTGAACGACATGGATCTGATTGTGTTGAAAATTTCTTCTTGTGAGACTGGGGTAAAAGTAGTGAGAGGTGTGCCAGAGAAGGAAGGGTCAGGTGGGCATGGTTGACAGGGTGTCCTGTCAAGCCTGTCACGAAGAGTTTGTATTTTGGTGGTGAAATACTTAGAGAATACAGATGGGAGTTCTTCATTTGTATGTTTTGTTGGGAGAGGTAAGTCTTTTCGTGTGCCAAGGAGATGATTCATGGTTGTAAAGAGTTCTTTTGAAGAAGAGGCATTCAGGATTTTGGTTTGGAAATAGCTTGTTTTTGCAGATGCAATGAGGGTGGATACTTTTGTTTTAGAGGCTTGGAAAAGTTGCCTGTGTACAGTGAGTTTGGATTTGCGCCAGCGGCGCTCTGCTCTGCGGCGGGCACGTTTTGCACAGGCAATCTCATGAGTGAGCCAGGGGGTAGGGGGGCGGTCAGGTAAAAGACGGGTTGTGGCTGGAGCATGAGTGTCCAGAAGATGGTGGAGAGTAGTATAGAATTAGTATAGAAAAATCCCAAAGATATGTCAAAATCAATTTTCATTGCACTTCCAAAGAAGACAGGGGCTATAGAATGCGAACTCCATCGCACTATCAGTTTGATGAGTCATGTAATAATAAATTCTGTTAAGAATAACCATGATGAGGACAAGGAATAGAATCAAAAGAGAAACAGCCGAAGAACAGTGTGGATTTGTGGAAGGGAAAGCAACTATTAATGCCATATACATCCTAAGAACTATCATAAGAGAGGTCATTCGAGATGAATAAAGATTTATATTTATGCTTTGTTGATTATACCAAGGCTTTCGGTCGGGTAAGACATGAAGAATTTATCAACCAACTAGAAAGACTCAATATTGATGGAAAAGATCTACGAATAATCAGAAATATGTATTGGGAACAAACAGCTGCAATGGCAATAGAAAACGATATAAGCTCTTTCCAAAACATCAAAAGAGGAGTCAGATAGGGTTGTGTTTTGTCACCAAATATATTTTCACTTTACAGCGAAAACATCATGACAAACCTAGAAGAATACCCTGGATTAAAGGCTAAAGGAAAAATGATAAACGAAATTTGATACGGAGATGACACGTGCTAATTGCAGAAAATGAAAAGGACCTACAAAACCTTGTGAATATGCTAGAAATAGAAAACGAAGGTAAGGGATTGGAACTAAACAGCAGGAAGACTGAAGTCATGGTGATCAATAAAAAACATGAAATCCCCTCATGCAAAATAACAACAAACGGCACAACCTTGAGACAAGTTGATAAATTTAAATACCTGGGAATGATCATTTCACCAGACGGCAGATGCACATCAGAAATAGCCAGCAGAATCGACCAAGCCAAAACAGCATTCAAGAAGATGAAAAGCATTCTTACCAACAAATGCCTATCAATTAACATCAGGAAGAGATTTCTTGAATGTTATATAGAACCAATACTGTTATACGGTTGTGAGGCGTGGACAGTCAACAAGCAAAGCCAGAAGAAGATTAAGGCAGACGAGATGTGGTTTCTAAGAAGAATGTTGAGCGTTCCATGGACAGCAAAGAAAACAAACGAGACAGTCTTGATGGAGGCAGACACAAGTGGATCATTCATAAGGAAGAAAAGGAAAAGAACAAGCAACATTTATAGGCCATTTAATGAGGAAAGGGGAATTGGAGCACCTGGTCACGACGGGAAGGCTGGAGGGAAAGAGAGCGCCAGGTAGACCCAGGGGGAAGATATTGGACGGACTTGCAGAGTGGCTGGAGACAAAGAGGGTGGAAGAGATGTTTGAGGCAACAAGGGATAGAAACAGATGGAAGACCATGATCGCCAACGCCATGATGACTTCTGTTTGTCCTCTGTCTGTCTGTCTGTCTGTCTCTCTCCCTCTCTCTCTCTCTCTTTCTCTCTCTGTCTCTCTTTCTCTCACGCACACACACGCATACACATAAACACACACACACACAAACATTTGCGTACAAGTGTGTATGTGTGTGTGTATGTGTGTGTGTGTGTGTATGTGTGTGTGTGTGTGTGTGTGTGTGTGTGTGTGTGTGTGTGTGTGTGTGTGTGTATGTGTATGTGTGTGTGTGTGAGTGTGAAAGTGTTTTGGCCTCAATGTAACATTCCACATGCTGAATCATTCTGCACGACACACTGAGGGTCACTTCAGGTGTTCAGGGCGTTGTTCATCATTAGTGTTTGTCTTGTGTAAGTGATAATTGTCAGTGAGTTGTCATTCACCATGTGTGCTTTGCTTCTAGTTCTGCGTTGTGTGGTGATGTTATCTTGGTACCAGACACGTACTGGGAATACAAGTCAAACAAGTCTGGTGTCCAGAAGACATCACCACACAAAGGAGTAGTAGAGAACACAAGACATCCATTATAATGACATGGACATCACCAGAATGAAACAGACATGTGTTTGGGGAAGTTGTCTGTTTTACAAAACACAAAAGGAGTGATGTGTTAAGTGATTCCTCCAGACCTGGCCATCACACAGGTAATGTGTTGTAGTCAACTGACACTGTGGTTTGTAGCCATGTTGACTGTGTTCATAGCAGTTCTTATGGGGCTGGCTGTCTGGTGCTGATGGACACATGTACTTCACTATCATATACACTGGGGCTGGCTGCCTTGTGCTGATGGACACATGTACTTAAATATCATATACACTGGGGATGGCTGCCTGGTGCTGATGGACACATGTACTTCACTATCATATACACTGGGGCTGGCTGCTTGGTGCTGATGGACACATGTACTTCACTATCATATACACTGGGGCTGGCTGCTTGGTGCTGATGGACACATATACTTCACTATCATATACACTGGGGCTGGCTGCCTGGTGCTGATGGACACATATACTTCACTATCATATACACTGGGGCTGGCTGCCTGGTGCTGATGGACACATGTACTTCACTATCATATACACTGGGGCTGGCTGCCTTGTGTTGATGGACACATGTACTTCACTATCATATACACTGGGGCTGGCTGCCTTGTGCTGATGGACACATGTACTTCACTATCATATACACTGGGGCTGGCTGCCTGGTGCTGATGGACACATATACTTCACTATCATATACACTGGGGCTGGCTGCCTGGTGCTGATGGACACATGTACTTCACTATCATATACACTGGGGCTGGCTGCCTTGTGTTGATGGACACATGTACTTCACTATCATATACACTGGGGCTGGCTGCCTTGTGCTGATGGACACATGTACTTCACTATCATATACACTGGGGCTGGCTGCCTGGTGCTGATGGACACATATACTTCACTATCATATACACTGGGGCTGGCTGCCTGGTGCTGATAGACACATGTACTTCACTATCATATACACTGGGGCTGGCTGCCTGGTGCTGATGGACACATGTACTTCACTATCATATACACTGGGGCTGGCTGCTTGGTGCTGATGGACACATATACTTCACTATCATATACACTGGGGCTGGCTGCCTGGTGCTGATGGACACATGTACTTCACTATCATACACACTGGGGCTGGCTGCCTTGTGCTGATAGACACATGTACTTCACTATCATATACAATGGGGCTGGCTGCCTGGTGCTGATAGACACATGTACTTCACTATCATATACACTGGGGCTGACTGCCTGGTGCTGATGGACACATGTACTTCACTATCATATACACTGGGGCTGGCTGCCTGGTGCTGATGGACACATGTACTTCACTATCATATACACTGAGGCTGGCTGTCTGGTGCTGATGGACACATGTACTTCACTATCATATACACTGGGGTTATATTGATGAGTGATTATGACATGTGTGCACACACGTTCTTTTCTTTCTTTCTTTTTTGTTTGGTTGTTTGGGGGTGAGGGAATTATTGTGTGGCTGGGGGTGGGGGTGGGGGGCAGTTATGTGTGTGGGGATGGAGGTGGGACACTATTATTATAGAGCTCATGATTCTCAAAGAAATTCAAGTTTACCAGAATAATCGGTAAATATACTTTTGATATACCCCATGTTTATTCTTGGAATCTTTTTTCATGATAAGGTAATTGTTGTGTAATACAAAATTATATCTGTTGTGGTTGTGACCGTCATTACACCTGTTGTGGCCGTTCCAAACATGACAGTCACTATATCTGTTGTTCTACACGTGACAGTCACAACACATGTTGTTTTACACGTGACAGTCATAACATCTGTTCTTCTGCATGTGACAGTCACTACATCTGTTGTTCTACATGTGACAGTCACTACATCTGTGGTTCTGTGACAGTCATTACATGAGTTGTTCTACATGTGACAGTCACTACATCTGTTGTTCTACATGTGACAGTCACTACATCTGTTGCTCTACATGTGACAGTCACTACACCTGTTGTTTTACACGTGACAGTCACTACATCTGTTGTTCTACATGTGACAGTCTCTACATCTGTTGTTCTACATGTGACAGTCATTACATATGTTGTTCTACATGTGACAGTCACTACATCTGTTGTTCTACATGTGACAGTCAGTACATCTGTTGTTCTACATGTGACAGTCTCTACATCTGTTGTTCCATATGTGACAGTCACTACATCTGTTGTTATACATGTGACAGTCACAACACCTGTTGTTTTACATGTGACAGTCACTACATCTGTTGTTCTACATGTGACAGTCACT
The DNA here is from genome assembly GCA_030674185.1 of Monoplex corrugatus. Classification (NCBI taxonomy): domain Eukaryota; kingdom Metazoa; phylum Mollusca; class Gastropoda; order Littorinimorpha; family Ranellidae; genus Monoplex; species Monoplex corrugatus. The sequence goes on along the minus strand of CM060315.1, from coordinate 4,243,144 downwards.
ACATGTGTTGTTCTGTGACAGTCATTACATCTGTTGTTCTACATGTGACAGTCTCTACATCTGTTGTTCTACATGTGACAGTCACTACACCTGTTGTTTTTAAACACGTGTACAGTCCACTACATCTGTTGTTCTACATGTGACAGTCCTACATCTGTTGTTTACTGAGTCATACATGTTGACATGTCATCATACATATGTTGTTTCTACATGTGACAGTCACTACATCTGTTGTTTTACATGTGACAGTCACTACATCTGTTGTTTTACATGTGACAGTCACTACATCTGTTGTTATACATGTTACAGTCACTACATCTGTTGTTCTACATGTTACAGTCACTACATCTGTTGTTATACACGTGACAGTCACTACATCTGTTGTTTTACATGTGACAGTCACTACATCTGTTGTTCTACATGAGACAGTCACTACATCTGTTGTTTTACATGTGACAGTCACTACATCTGTTGTTATACACGTGACAGTCACTACATCTGTTGTTCTACATGTGACAGTCATTACATCTGTTGTTCTACATGAGACAGTCACTACATCTGTTGTTTTACATGTGACAGTCACTACATCTGTTGTTATACACGTGACAGTCACTACATCTGTTGTTTTACATGTGACAGTCACTACATCTGTTGTTCCACATTTGACAGTCACTACATCTGTTGTTCTACACGTGACAGTCACTACATCTGTTGTTTTACACGTGACAGTCACTACATCTGTTGTTCTACATGTGACAGTCACTACTGTTCTCATCAATGGCACTTACTCTCAACCTGCATACCTGACCTGTGGTGTTCCACAAGGATCTGTCCTTGGCCCTGTTCTTTTCACTCTTTATACCTCCCCCCTGTCCACCATCATCAACTCCCACTCTATAAAACACCACTTCTATGCTGATGACACCCAACTTCAAGACAGTGACTCACCTGATAATATACAGCGCCTGTTGACTCGCACCACTGAGTGTTACTCGGACATTAAGAACTGGATGACACACAATAGACTTCAGCTTAATGACGACAAGACAGAAGCTATCCTCATTGGCACCCGTCAGAAACTTTCCCAGCTGCCTCCTCTTTCTCTCCCATTATGTAACACATCAGTCCCAATTTCTGATTCAGCTAAAAACCTTGGTGTCTGCATTGACTCTACCCTGTCCATGAACAACTTTGTTTCTCAAACTGCCAGATCTTGCTACTATCATCTCCATCGTATAAGCCTGATCAGGAAGTATCTCTCTGTCGAAACAACTGCAAAACTCGTTCTCTCCTTCATAATGTCTCGCATTGACTATTGCAATTCACTCCTGTCTGGTCTTCCTGCCTCCACCATTCACATCCTACAGCGCATTCAAAACAATGCTGTACGCCTTGTACTCAAAAAGAAAAAAGCTGACCACATTTTTTCCTCTTCTGGCACAACTTCACTGGCTCCCTGTATCAAAGCGCATACAGTACAAACTAGACACCATGTGCTACAAAAGCCTCAATAACGCAGCCCCCGATTACCTGTCAAGCCTACTTGAGATCTATGTTCCCTCACGTACCCTCCGCTCTGCCTCCGATCCTCTGACTTTTCGCTTTCCACGCACTAAGCTCAATACCTATGGTCCACGAGCCTTCTCTGTTTCTGGTCCACTCTCCTGGAACAAACTTCCTCTCTCAGTCCGTCAGCAACCTACTTTTGCCTCCTTCAAGTCCGCTCTCAAAACTCACCTTTTCTCCTCTGCATAAAATCCTAACCTCACTCAACCCCCCTCTGCAGCCTGTCTCCGCTCGGAGGGGAATCACTTTGTTTTAATATATAATTGTATATGATGTGCTCTCTGGTTTTCCATTGGTTTTATTCTTGCTTTTATTGCTTTTATTCTTTTCTCCCCATTTGTGGCCATGCGTGTGTGTGTGTGTGTGTGTGTGTGTGTGTGTGTGTGTGTGTGTGTGTGTGTGTGTGTGTGTGTGTGTGTGTGTGCGTGTGTGTGCGTGCGTGCGTGTGTGAGTGTGTGTCTTTTCGGCGCTTGGATTTGACTTTGTCGAGATTTGCGCTATATAAATATTGTAATTATTATGAATGCATGTGCGTACGTGTGTATGTATGTGTGTATGTATGTATACGCTTAGATTTATGTATGTGTGTGTGTATGCGTGTATACGCTCAGCTTAGATTTATGTATGTAGGTGTGTGGGCATGTGTGTATGCATGTATACGCTCAAATGTATGTAGGTATGTATGCATGTATACGCTCAGCGCTTAGATTTGATTTTATCAAGATTTTGCGCTATATAAATAAAATATATTATTATTATTATTATTATTATTATTCTACACGTGACAGTCACTACATCTGTTGTTCTACATGTGACAGTCACTACATCTGTTGTTTTACATGTGACAGTCATTACATCTGTTGTTCTACATGTGACAGTCACTACATCTGTTGTTCTACATGTGACAGTCACTGCATCTGTTGTTTTACATGTGACAGTCACTACATCTGTTGTTCTACATGTGACAGTCACTACATCTGTTGTTCTACATGTTACAGTCACTACATCTGTTGTTCTACATGTGATAGTCACTACATCTGTTGTTCTACACATGACAGTCACTACATCTGTTGTTCTACATGTGACAGTCACTACATCTGTTGTTCTACATGTGACAGTCACTACATCTGTTGTTCTACATGTGACAGTCACAACATCTGTTGTTCCACATGTGACAGTCACTACATCTGTTGTGCTACACGTGGCAGTCACCACACCTGTTGTGCTACACGTGGCAGTCACCACACCTGTTGTGCTACACGTGGCAGTCACCACACCTGTTGTGCTACGCGTTGCAGTCACACCTGTTGTGGTCGTTCTACACGTGGCAGTCACCACATCTGTTGTGTTACACGTGGCAGTCACCACACCTGTTGTGCTACGCGTGGCAGTCACTACACCTGTTGTGCTACACGTGGCAGTCACCACACCTGTTGTGCTACGCGTGGCAGTCACCACACCTGTTGTGCTACACGTGGCAGTCACTACACCTGTTGTGGTCGTTCTACATGTGGCAGTCACCACACCTGTTGTGCTACACGTGACAGTCGCCACACCTGTTGTGCTACACGTGGCAGTCACCACACCCCTGTTGACCAGAGAGTGGGGAGAGGATTTCAGGCCCCCTCCACACCTAAAACTAATTCCCTGTGCTGTCAGGTACAAATGACCTGTGCTGTCGGGTACAAATGACCTGTGCTGTCAGGTACAAATGACCTGTGCTGTCGGGTACAAATGACTTGTGCTGTCAGGCACAAATGACCTGTGCTGTCAGGTGCAAATGACCTGTGCTGTCAGGTACAAATGACCTGTGCTGTCAGGTATAAATGACAACTTTGTTTGTCAAGACACGTTGGCCATGTGGAACAGCAATGGCTGTGGCTGAACAAGCTGATTCTGGAGTGACAGTCTTTGGCACAGCTGACGCTTATGAGGGCTGATGGCTGTGGCTGGATGGTCACTGCTGCAGCTGTCGGTTTCCATTTTCTGTCATTATCATGTGGAACGAAAGGACTTGAAACTGAAGACGAAGTGTGCAGTATACAGAGCAGTAGTCCTGACTGCATTGTTGTATGGATGCAAGTCCTGAACTCTCTACCATAGGCATGTCAGTTTCACCAGCGCCGTCCCTAACGTATCTTAAGCATCATATGGTACAACAGTCATAAAAGGAAATGTATTTTTGCAAGCCCAGATGCGAAACATAATGCACTGCTAACACAGTCTCAGCTAAGATGGTCTGGACAGCTCATGCACATGCAGGATAACAGGCTTCTAAAGCAGCTCTTCTACAGTGAACTGAGAGGGCCATCGACCAAGAGGACGGCCAAAGGTTTGCTACAATGACACCTTGAAAAATCCCTCCAGACATGTGACATTGATGAATAACAATGGAAAATCATGGCCACAAATAGGTCTGAATTGAGGAAAGTTATTTCGCAAGGGAACAGATGCTTATGAAAATGAAAGACAAAGAAGCCAAGTGGAAAAGTGTGCAGCAATAAAGGCCAGAACCAACTCTGCAGAGCGTTCCATTGAGTGTCCAGTATGTGGCTGCCTGTATGCATCAGACTTTGGCCTGAGATCCCAAATGAGGGTACACAAATAACGTGCTAGGTTGGACTTAACTGACCATGATAGTGGACCATATATATACATGCATTGTCATTATGGTTACAACTGTTAGTAGGAAACAGTTGAGCCATCATTGATTTTGAAAGAAAAACTGGACTATAATTTAAACCCAAGACGTTCCGGTCATCAGTCTGTTACAATAATATCCTGGCCAAGATGACTGGTTATTGTATCCGTACTTTCTGCCACACTTGGTAAAGATATTTTGTGTCTTCGTGACGTTGTTGTCATTTTCTTTCTGTGAAGGTGTAAGGGAAGCAACACTGTTTAAGGGATAAACCAATTTTGTGTGCATGTTGTTTCCCATCGTTCAGGGAAGCTTGATACAGTTTTTAATAATCCCACAAGCGCGCGTGCGTGTGTGTGTATGTGTGTGTGTGCGTGCATGTGTCCGTGTGCATGTATGTGTGTGCGTGCGTGCGTGTGTGTGTGTGTGTGTGTGCGTGTGTGTGTATGTGTGTGTATGTGTGTGTGTGAATGTGTATCTGTATGTGTGTACGTGTTTGAGTGTGAGTTAGGGAGAATGTATGTGTGTGTATGTGTGTGTGTGTGCGCGCGCGCGCGCGTGTTTGTGTGTGTATGTGTGTGTGTGTGTAATATTATCAAATTATCAAGAAATATCTGAGGGTGTTTGATAGACCAATAAAATCAATGGCTCACCTGTTGCCAAGCAATAAAATATTACGTACCAGCTCCTGACGCCACGTGGCAGTCATTAGCAAAGGACTGTCCATGCTCTACATGACTTATTCAGACACAGTCATCAGTTACTTTGTTTACAAACCGAATGGCAAAGTGGGGAGATGACAAACCCTGGGACATTGCCACACAAGGCACATCAGTCAGGTCCAGTCCAGTTACCAGACCAAGAGAGAATGAAAGATGCCTTCTTTGCCTTACACAGTTCTGCCCAGCTGTCAGTTTGCATAGTCACCATCTCTTCTTCCCTCACCATAATATAGCCACTTAGCAGTCACAATCTCACAGCGTTGTTTTACCAAAATGCCAGGGGAAGTTCATTCAACCACAAAAGTGATCAGACATAATGCACCAGACACAGTATATTTTGTCTTTTCAGCTATGTTTGAGATGCCATCTTTCTGAAGTGTCACCAGGACTTTTTGCTGCAGTCGTCTGGTCTGATGTATGAGATTTAACAGTGTAAACATAATGGTTTACAGTGGAATGACCACTTTTAAATCTCGCTTGATGTTGGTCAGTCAGATTGGCATGCTTGTAGTCTATTGTTTGTTATTGAACTGCTGGCATCACATCATGCCATCCATCTGTCATTGTTGGGATTGTTTGTGCTACCTTTGTTAAATAAATCAATTATACTAGACTGTGTCCAGTTATCTGGAGATCTGCCTTTGTCAAACAACGTATCTTACGTGTATGAAAAGACAATGACTACCAGGGACTGACCACAACGTAAGGCAAATATAGACAGATTGTCATAGTTCTAAAACAGGGAAAAGAAGTGATGTCTCCCTTGCAAAGGTAAAAACAAACAGAAACAACGACTTTGCTGGCTTGGCCATGTCTGCTGCATGCAGTATGGTCACGTCCATAAAGACATCATGTACAGAGAGGGCACCACTGTTGTTACATAGGGACGTCTTCAGATGTGATGTCTGTTGATGTCAGTATGGTCACGTCCCTAAAGACATCATGTACAGAGAGGGCACCACTTTTGTTACACAGGAACGTCTTCAGATGTGATCTGACGTCTGTTGATAACAGTGTGGACTCCTAGGAAGAGACAGCTACAAGTTGTTGTGTCTGTTAACAGACTGTACCTGCAGGCACTGACATTGAAGAGGAGAAGCGAACTCGACTATGGCTGGCCAGAGGAGAGAAAAAGATAACAACAGTAGCAACAACCAGCCACAGCCATCAGCCTTCTTGTGTCTCAGCTGTGCCAAGCACTGCCACTTAATTAAGAATCAGTCTGTTCAGCCACAGCCTATGCCATTCCACATCCACCAGAATCATTAGCCAAGGGCATCTATCATCTGATCAGACAGACAGCTGATTGTAATTACAGTTCCTACTTAACAACACGCCTGAGCACCAAGTTCCATGGCATCTGGTAGAAACTGGAAAAAGATAGTACCAAATTGAAGCAGCCTCGGTCATTGAGTGCTTAGTACAGTTATAAACACACACAGACACAGACACAGACACAACACACACACACACACACACACACACACACACACACACCACACACAACAAACCCCACACACACACACACACACACACACACGTCAAGAAAAAGCAAGATATATCAACACGAATATGATGTCTTTAAAGAAAAACAGTGAAACTCTCCACAGAATAGAAGATATACAGATGGTACGAAAAGCGTGAAAATTGGGGGAATCTGTTTACTGGGAAGGAAAAAATGGCAAAGCAAACATGATGAAAGTAAAACAAATAAACAAATAAAAAGACAAAGTGAAAGGAAAGGGAACAGTGATAAAAGAAATGTAGTACATTGAAACCAGCTACAACAACCACAATGGCAAAAACAACAACAACAATAACAACAACAAAAAACAACAACTATGACACTAACAACAATAGTGACAACAACAAGAACAATGAAAATAACAACAGCAACACCGACAACATCAGGAACGATAACAGCACAAACAACAACAACAACAACAATAACAACACAACAACAAAAACACAAAAAAACAATTGCAGCAAGAAGAGTAACAACACACACAACAACAAAGATAAGAACAACAATAACATTACTAACAAAGTCAATGAAGATAACAATAATAACAACAATAATAGCAACAATAACACAAACAGCACCAACGACAATAAAAACGTTACTAACAATAACGGAAACCACAACAACAGCAATAACAGCGATGACAACAACAGCAATGACAACAACAACAACACAGTGAAGAAAGATAATGGATAAGATTACAAATAACAATATTGTCTATATGCAGATGTACAAAATCGTTGTTTTTGACAATTTTTGTTTCATATGGTCCAATCACGAATATGAAGTATCAGTACATTCAGTTTCATTTTTGTGAACTTAAATATGTTTTATGAATCACGATTTCACCTGCATCGAGAACAATGTCGAAATACCACAACAGTGTTAGCGAATTTTAAACATCATTGTAAGAAGTTTCTGAGGAAGTGCTTCATACACACTTTGTAAAAAAAGCGCTGATTCTAGGTAATGGTTTAGTCCATGTGACATTGACCGTTTAAACCTTGCCTTCGAAGCTCAAGCATTGTCTACTCACGTTCCACACTTTTGACTCGAAAGTGGTACATATTCATTTGTAACAGCTGAGAAAATCTTGTTGATGTAAGTTTGATACAGGCAGACAGACAGTCAACATAATAAAACCAGATATTGTCAGGTCAGCATAAACGTTGTATGTCTACTGACATAATAGACAGACAGGAAAAACAGACAGACAGACAGACAAATACACACACATACCCTAACATAAACACCCACCACCACCACCACCCAACACAAAGACACCCTTGATAAAGAATATGAATATTCTCCTTTATCTTTTATAAAGGAAGGGAAAATAGTTGCCACATGTATTAACTGCAACATAGATTATCTAGAAAACACCTTGTCAGGTGGCCATCTATATAACAGTTAAGAAAATGCTACAACACGTTGTTTAACAAACAGACTGGTCCTGTACTTAAGGTATACCAGACACTCATATATCTTGTAAAACATACTGTAGTTATTTATTCTCATGCAAATCAGCATGAGATTCCAACCACTTTAACACATCTGTCTCTCGGGATTTTCTTCGTTTTTCTGCCAGTGTGTTAAAAGTATATACAAAGGGATTTAGAGCAGAGTTTAAGGGCATTACAAAAATAGCCAAGGCAACATTTACCTCTCCAGGCATGGCAATACCAGCCAATGCCAAAAATCCACACAGTCCAATGGGAAACCAGCACATAAAATCTGTTACAGCCACAGTGATCAACCGACGTGCTATGATCATGTCTCGTGATGCTTTGGTCGTATTAGTTCTCAATGCGTTCTTTTGTATTGACCAGTAGATAAAAGCTTGGCCAGTTGAGATCAGCACAAACAGAATGAAATTAAAGACGATCAAAACACCAAAGGAATAAGTCGATCCTTTGAAAAATTTCTGAGTGACTGGGAGTGGAATACAGATACCTGTCTGACTGTAGAATTCCCAGTGTGATGCCACAGGAAGTAAAGGCAACAAGGCAACAAGCCAACCAACCAACCAAGTCAACAGACAAGCCACTGCTGCTGTTGTTTTTTGAAATCGAAGATTACTAAATGGAAAGTGAAGGACAATGAAACGATCTAGTGTGATGAGCAAGATGGTCAGAGCTGATACTTCACTGGACATCAGAGACAGAAAACCAGCCACCTTACAGGCCACGCTGCTTGTCCATGTGTCATCATGATAAAGATATCTACCACGGAATAGTTCGTCAGCCACACCAATAACAGCAATGTAGACACCCATAAGAAAGTCAGCCATGGTCAGGTTGGTGACAAACACACTGAAACCACTTGAAGAAGTTTTCTTCTGTGCACACAAACGTACAACAAAACAGAACATGTTACCGGTCACTGAGAGACAGCAAATCAGCCAGAGAAACCCTCGGTACATTGCTGATTGAAGTAAATCTGCACATGACGAAATTTCGTCTTTAGGGGAATAGCAAAACGTTCCATCAAAGTTATGTGGCAATATTTCTTTGCAGCACAATTTATAATTCAGTGTCGATATGACATGGAGATGGACAAGATCTTTGAATACGTCAGGTGGAAATGTTTTCACAGCACTACCTTCCAAGTACAACGCCATTAACTTTGGTGTAAACTGAAAACCACCAGCATTAATGGTACTGATGGTAGTAAACGTTAAATTCAGTTTCTGCAATTTCAAGAACTTGAAAAAGACTTTGGTGTCCAACACTGTCAATGTGGTATATGACAGATCAATTGCCTTGAGCTCACTTTGCTGAATATCAGAGGAGGGAGCAGAGTAGAGTGAGGTGATAGGATTATTAGATAGGGACAATGTCTGTAGATTGTCTAAACTAACAAAGTATGTCATGTTGACGTGTTGTAGTTTGTTGCCAGTGAGATCAAGAAATTGTAAGTTGGGCCACTTCATGTTAGACAGCATAGTCAATGAACACTTTGTAAGAATCAGATGAATAAGATAGGTATTATTACTGACATCAGACAGATTCATTCCTGTACCTGTGACATCCAAGTAACGGAGCTTTGGGAACAGCTGAGCAGAGAAAGGCTGATGGCACAGAAATGTATGACCATGACACAGACAGCCCACAGGACAGGTCACATCACATGACAATTCATCATCGTACAGTGGGCAGTGAGGCCAGCCATCACACAGGTGATTACCATGTACACATATTATTGAGTTTCTGCATCGAAAGAACCCTGGACATGTTAGTTCATCACATCCCTCTTCATCCTCATGGTCCATACAGTCGTACATTCCATTGCATAGTGTGTAGACAGGTAGGCAGTCATTGAACATACCAGGACAACGATAGTGGCTGTCAGGACAGGACTCATTGGACTTCATTGGTGTTGAAACGAAAATGTTAATACCATCAAAATCGATGAGAACAGGGGATGGAAAAACTGGCGCCCAGTCCATTTTCTTCTGTCTATACCTATCACAGTTCTCTTCATCTGATTCATCCTGACAATGGAACACTCGGTCACAGACAACATCATAGGACACACACTGACCGTTAGTACAGGTAAACATGTTGACACAATGAGAATGTCTGCAGAAAGACTCATCACTCTTATCCTGACAGTCTTGTAGAAAGTCACACACCAGGGTGTATGACAGCGTAGTGACGTCATCCTGACAGGTAAATAAAGGAACAAAAGTGACGTGATCAGCCGTTGAATCAGACCCACCACGCGTGTGTGACAAGTGATCAGAAAAAGTGCAAGAAGACCTGTGTCCTTGACCACACACATCAAACTGGTGTACACCACACAGTAAAAATGTGTGTGTCACGTGACCGTCAGGGCATGTCATCAGAAATGGGTGTGTGTGGATAAGAAAAGGATTCCTGGTCAACATTATTGTTTGGAAAGTTTGGTGGTTCTGATTTGTCCTAAATTCACAAATTGTACTAGACTTGTCTGCATGTGTACTACATCCATATGCCACATGTTGACTTTCAACTCTGTAGATACATCTTTCATTTTCTTTACTGTGTTTGTTCAATTCATCCCGAAACTGAACCGAATGGTAAAGAACGGTCCTGTCTTCACTGATGACGTTTTTTCTGTACATGTTGGGAAACAACAATCTGCCGATAGTCAAGCCAACCCAAAGGCAGTGAGAGATATACCAATATGGACTGGTTAGATTATCAATTATTCCAGACCAGTCCTCCTCACATTTGGGCGTGCTAGGCATGCCTCCCAAAGACTTACAATACTTGTTAGATATTTCATACAAATCAAGTTCATCACCATCTAGATACGGAAAACCGACAAATTTATAGCAGAGATTACATAATGCCACCAAACCCTGACAGTCAGGACTGCTGAAGGGACAGTATTCTGTTTCATCCTGTCCATGTTCACATTCTGACTTCAGGTTACAGTCCAGGTGGTGCTGAAAGCTGGAATAGTAATCAGCAGAACAGTTGAACAAACCACTGGGTAAATTTTGAGGTGTGTG
>CM060315.1:4214519-4226946 GCA_030674185.1 Monoplex corrugatus | reverse complement strand
GTTGTTATCTTATTGTGTATGTAATTGTGAAGATTTTTTATCACCATTTGCCTTTTTTGCGAAATGTAAAGCGCTGGTGAGCATGTTTTTATATGGAATATACGCTATACAAATAAACATGATATTATTATTATTATTATCATTATTATTATTATTATTATTATTGTTATTATTATTATTATTATATTATTATTATTATCTACAAGCCTGCATGTTTCAGAGCAAAGAGATCTGGGAAATGCTTTTCACAGATAATGCCAATTTGACATGCCACATTCAGTTCAACCTTCAGAGCTAGAGAGGTCGCTAACACATGCTTGCCAAGTGCTTGGATTCATCATCAGTCTGAAAAACAACAACAGAGATCATGTGGCAGAACACTACCATTGATAATCACGCTATACAAATGGTAAATGAATTCACTTACTTAAATCAAACACTCTGGCAACCTATTCCTCATCCAGAGCTCAACAGGCGGAGAGGGAAAGCTGCCACTGCCATGGCCCAGCTGTCCAACAGAATGTGGGAAAGTAACAAGCTTATCACAACCACCAAAACTGCTGTGTACAGAGCGTGCATGCTGAGTTCCCTTCTCTACAGCACAGAATGCTGTAAAAACCTACTTCTCCAAGAGCACCACCCCAATAACATCCATCAGCAGTACTTGTGCCGGATCCTGGTAATTTCCCAGAATCACCGTGTGCTACATAAAGACATCCTGGACAAGGTCAGTAATCCAGTAATGGGAACCCACTTCTGTTCTATCGGAACGTTTGCAAACGTGATCTGAAGTCCATTGAATTATTGAGACACTTGGGAATACAAACCAGAAGAACAAGAAAACCAATGTAAGCGCGTCTCCAACAAGACAAAACAAAACAAGCGCAAATTTTCGGCCAACTAGCCTTTGTCAAGCGCGAACGCACGGTCACAGACAAACCACAGACACCAAACAATGGATAATAAAAACGGGACTAAAAACTTCCCTGCCGCCTCGTCCAGTGGGTAAGAGATCGCTTGACAAAGGCTAGTTGGCCGAAAATTTGCGCTTGTTTTGTTTTGTCTTGTTGGAGACGCGCTTACATTGGTTTTCTTGTTCTTCTGGTTTGTGTTTGCTTGGGCACGGGCAGTCAATCTTGTTTTGGAACTTGGGAATAGATAGCTACTACTTGCAGAGAAGGAAGTCAATTGTTTTCGATTAGAAGAGAGAAGAGGAAAGCTGCGTCAATAACCACCCTGTCACAGGAATAAAACTTTTAGTGGCAGCTGTGCCAAGAGATAACACTCAAGAACTGGCTCATTCATCCACAGCTGAGGTGGCTCCATATACAATTCAGTCCTCCACTTGGTGCGTCCATTGTCTAATCAGACCAGTGGAGTCATCATGTCATTATGTATCATGCTTTTGATGCTACTACTGTTATTTCTATTACTGTACTACCATTGCTAGCAATACGTTTTATAATAAATCAATGATTGATTCATATGTGTAAGTGTGTTATACAGAAACATAATCGGACACAATTTCAGCTGCTCCAGGAACGTTAAGACATTTAACACCAGTTAAGTTGGGATAAAACACACAGTGCTGTAGGCAGAGGCACTAACTGACTGTAGGGGCACAGGTATGTAGGCATGTGAAACGTTACTACAATACAAATTAATCATCTTATGCAATCAAGTGCAGCAGATTATATCATCATCATCATCATCAGGTGCACTGCCGCATGGCGTTGGCGATCATGGACTTCCATCTGTTTCTATTTCTTGTTGCCCCAAGCATCTCCTCCACCCTCCTCATCTTCAGCCACTCCGCAAGTTCATCTAGCATTTTCTCCCTGGGTCTTCCTGGTGCTCTCTTTCCCTCCAGCTTTCCCATTGTGACCAGGTGCTCCAAATCCCCTTCCTCATAAAATGGCCTATGAATGTTGCCTGTCTTTTCCTAATCTTCCTTATGAATGATCTACTTGGGTCTGCCTCCATCAAGACTGTCTCGTTTTGTTTTCTTTGCTGTCCATGGAACTCAACATTCTTCTTAGAATCCACATCTAGGCTGCCTCAATCTTGTTCTGGCTTTCCTTGTTGACCATCCACGCCTCAAATCCGTACAACAGTATTGGTTCTATATAACATTCAAGAACTCTCTTCCTGATGTTAATTGATAGGCATTTGTTGGTAAAAATGCTTGTCATCTTCTTGAATGCTGTTTTGGCTTGGCCAATTCTGCCGGCTATTTCTGATGTGCATCTGCCGTCTGATGAAATGACCGTCCCCAGGTATTTGAACTTATTAACCTGTGTCAAGGTTGTGCCATTTGCTGTTATTTTGAATGAGGGGATTTCATGTTTTTTACTGATCACCATGATTTCAGTCTTCCTGCTGTTTAATTCCAACCCCTTACCTTTGCTTTCTATTTCTAGTATATTCACAAAGTTTTGTAGGTCCCTTTCATTTTCTGCAATTAGCACGGTGTCATCTGCGTATCAAATGTTGTTTATCATTTTCCCTCCAACCTTTAATCCAAGGTCTTCTTCTAGGTTTCTCGTGATGTTTTCGCTGTAAAGTGAAAACAGATCTGGTGACAAAACACAACCCTGTCTGACTCCTCTTTTGATGTTTTGGAAAGCGCTTATATCGTTTTCTATTCTCATTGCAGCTGTTTGTTCCCAGCACATATTTCTGATTATTCGTAGATCTTTTCCATCAACATTGAGTCTCTCCAGTTGGTTGGTCAATTCATGATGTCTTACCCGATAGAAAGCCTTGGTATAGTCAACAAAGCATAAATATAAATCCTTATTCATCTCAATTGACCTCTCTTTGATAGTTCTTAGGATGTATATGGCATTAATAGTTCCTTTCCCTTCCACATATCCACACTGTTCTTCTGCTATTTCTCTTTCGATTCTATTCCTTGTCCTCATCATGATTATTCTTAACAGGATTTTTGTTACATGACTCATCAAACTGATTGTGCGATGGAGTTCGCATTCTATAGCCCCTGTCTTCTTTGGAGGTGCAATGAAAATTGATTTTGACATATGTTTGGGAATTTTTCCAATGTCGTAAATTTCATTTAGGAGGACTTGTTTTTTCTATGCCAAATTCCTCCACGGCTTCATTCAGATTATCTATAGAGTTTAAACGGAATGGCTTGCTATGAATAACAGCAATTAAAATCACCAACGATTAAACACAGAGAGTCATGTAGTGATGAGTTGAAGGCTGCAGACAGCTGCAGCTATTTTCTGTCTGTATGAAAGCAGTTATCTGATCAAAAACTGGGGCAGACATGGATACCAAGCAAACAAACAAACAAAACAAACAAACAAACAAACAAACAAACAAACAGAAAATTGTAGACCCTGATACAGACATAACTATTGTATTGGCTACAACAACAACAACCCTGACACAGAAATAACTATTGTATTGGCTACAACAACAACAGCCTTGACACAGACATAACTATTGTATTGGCTACAACAACAACAACCCTGACACAGACATAACTACTGTATTGGCTACAACAACAACAACCCTGACACAGAAATAACTATTGTATTGGCTACAACAACAACCCTGACACAGACATAACTACTGTATTGGCTACAACAACAACAACACTGACACAGACATAACTACTGTATTGGTTACAACAACAACAACCCTGACACAGACATAACTAATGTATTGGCTAAACAACAACAACCCTGACACAGACATAACTATTGTATTGGCTACAACAACAACCCTGACACAGACATAACTACTGTATTGGCTACAACAACAACAACACTGACACAGACATAACTATTGTATTGGCTACAACAACAACAACCCTGACACAGACATAACTACTGTATTGGCTACAACAACAGCCCTGACACAGAATAACTACTGTATTGGCACAACAACAACCTGACAAGACATAACTACTGTATTGGTGAACACCCTGCAGCTACTGTTTAACAACAACAAAACCCTGACACAGACATAACTACTGTATTGGCTACAACAACAACAACCCTGACACTAGACATAACTACTGTATTGGCTACAACAACAACAACCCTGACACAGACATAACTACTGTATTGGCTACCCAAAAACAACCCTGACACAGACATAACTACTGTTTCAGCTACAACAACAACAACCCTGACACAGACATAACTACTGTATTGGCTACAACAACAACAACCCTGACACAGACATAACTACTGTATTGGCTACAACAACAACCCTGACAAGACATAACTACTGTATTGGCTACAACAACAACAACCCTGACACAGACATAACTATGTATTGGCTACAACAACAACAACCCTGACACAGACATAACTACTGTATTGGCTACAACAACAACAACCCTGACACAGACATAACTATGTATTGGCTACAACAACAACAACCCTGACACAGACATAACTACTGTATTGGCTACAACAACAACAACCCTGACACAGACATAACTATTGTATTGGCTACAACAACAACAACCCTGACACAGACATAACTACAGTATTGGCTACAACAACAACAACCCTGACACAGACATAACTACTGTATTGGCTACAACAACAACAACCCTGACACAGACATAACTACTGTATTGGCTACGTACAACAACAACAACCCTGACACAGACATAACTACAGTATTGGCTACAACAACAACAACCCTGACACAGACATAACTACGTATTGGCTACAACAACAACAACCCTGACACAGACATAACTACAGTATTGGCTACAACAACAACAACCCTGACACAGACATAACTACTGTATTGGCTACAACAACAACAGCCTTGACTGTGACTCTGGTGTCAATCAAAACCGTCGTGATTCAAAACGAAGAAGGAAGACAACACATACTATGTATATGCCCAATGCCGCCTGTTCAGTACAACTGCCTTTTTCTGGATACAGATGACAACCAACAGTGCGTGGAATCAGTAAGAATGCAACACCACTGCACTATATGGTATATATCTGATAATCTGCAGTAAATTTAACCCACGTTATGGCAGTGTGGTTATTTCTGTTTATGTGATAATTTTCACGTGTCATAAATCATCTAGTGATTCCTCATTCACAATATCTCTATCAGCTCCTACACCATAGTGTTGTATTGTGTTTTGTGAAAACGTATTGTTCTTACCCATGATGATTTGTATCGTGTGTTTGTTCTTTCATCTAACATTTCTACAGTGTGATCTCTATTGAACAGGGAAAATGGCAAACACATGAACAAGCAGGAAGGGAAGATATAAAGCAAGTGACAAAATGATTAAGAGAAAGACATAAATACATTGAAAACAGACCTGGGTGAGTAGACAAATGGAGCCGCTGATTGTTTTTGCTAGTGTTATTGTTGGTTAAAGCCCAGCCGGCTGTGAAGAGCTATATGAGGGCTATGACCACTTCAAATCATACAAAACTTCAACGGAGAAAAAAAAAGAAAGGATTAAGCACTCATATCAATGCATTCGCGCATTTAATCTAAGGACATGCCCAGGCATTGACAATTATGTCCAATTTATCAAAAAGGGGATTCAAAAAACACACCCAGATACAAATTTAAGCATACCCAGGTACTTTCATACAGCTCAGTGAGTCTGATCAGAATCATTTGTGCTTGTTACTTGGAACTTCGACGGATCAGTTCTGTGCGTCATCTTCTATCTGAAGAAAGCACTATAACTCTCATTTCTGCACTCATTCTTTCCAGACTCGACTACTGTAACTCGCTTCTTGCTGGCTGCCCCCAAACACTCTTATCCAAATTGCAAAAAGTTCAAAATAACGCTGCTCGCCTTGTACGGAAATGCCCAAGGTCAACTCATGTTTCCCCTCTGCTTCGAACTCTACACTGGCTTCCTGTTCGAAAGCGTATTGACTATAAACTTTCCCTCCTATGCCATAAGTCTCTGGCTGGTCTAGCTCCCCCCTATCTTTCTGATCTCCTGACTGTTTACATTCCCTCCAGAGAGCTACGCTCTTCTACTGATGCCCACCTACTTAGAATCCCACGCTTCCGCAACAAAACTCTTGGTGAACGTGCTTTTTCTTATCAGGCCCCCTCTATTTGGAACAAACTTCCTTTTCCTCTCCGCTCTACCTGTACCCTTTCTTCGTTTAAGTCCAGTCTAAAAACCACTCTTTTTAAATCCTAGCCTGTAGTTCTGTACTCTTACTTCAGCTGCCACCTTGAAATCTGTGCCCGCGCGCGTGTGTGTGTGTGTGCGGGTGTGTGTGTGTGTGTGTGTGTGTGTGTGTGTGCGGTGTGTGTGTGTGTGTGTGTGTGTGTGTGTGTGTGCGGGTGTGTGTGTGTGTGTGTGTGTGTGTGTGTGTGTGTGTGTGTGCGTGTGCGTGTGTTGTGTGTGCGTGTGTGTGTGTGTTTACTGTAAGCGCTTAGGGCTTTTTTAGATTAAGCGCCATAAATGTTCACTATTATTATTATTATAATGAACGGGAGTGGAGAACGATGTCTGACCCCATGCCACTCTTGCTGATGACTTCTGGCTGTTTCTTTTTTTCCTTTGTGGAATACCTGCTCTGCACTCCCAGTCATCATCTCCATCCAGCAGATCCCACTTACATGCTCTGGATGTCAGCCTTTTCAGGCCACAGTTTGCTGCCTCCTGCCATGTAGAAGGTTGCAGGAGCTTGTGGTCGCCCTGGCAGAGTGGTCATGTAATGTCATCTGACTGCCCTCATTTCACCAGAACTGTATTCAATGAGGGAGGTCATGTACACATCTGAGAATGAAACATGCTGACAGGGACCACATGCACAAGTCATTCCAGATGAGACTTCTTCAGAGTTCATTTTCCCACGTTGTGCATTGTCCTTGTTGGACTGCCTAGATGCTTTTGGCATCCTTTTCTTTGTTAATCCCCTCTATCACCATGTCATTCTTTGCTCTTCCTTTGGCCTTTGAACGATCCCAGTCCATGCCTACTGGTTTGTGTGTGACCTATCTTTTCTCTGATCATGAGGCATTCCTTCACTGTGCCCACTGCCCCATGGACCCAACACTTTCTGCCAATCTTCAGCCTGGGCTGGATTATCTCATACATTGTAAAATGGGAAAAGCTTAACACTCCGTCTTCATTTATTAAATTAATGTCGTTGCCTTTGGCCTACAACTTAGAATTGTTTCACAAATTCTGGCAAAGCCCTGCATACCTTGATATAAAGTCTATCTGTTAATGTTTTGCTTGTCTCTTTATTTAATTTTGTTGTTGTTGTTGCTTTCCATTTCAATGAGCCGTGGTATACATAAAGAGAACGTGGTGCAGACTTCCTCTTGGAAACGACAGACAACAAACATATAAAACATGGAAGAAAAGAACGTACTGACTGATTATCTCCAATCATAAAGATAGGTCTAGCTCGCTGTCTGTGCAATGTTTAGGCTTTCAGGTGTTATGTGTACACAAGTCCAGATTATGTTGGTAAAACATATACACTGGTGAGTTCTAGACGTCTTTTCTTGCCAGGAGTTTCACTATCTACTGACAGAAGCTCTATGACATTACTTATAAAAGCATGGCTTGTATACACACACACACACACACACACACACACACACACACACACACACACACACACACACACACATACACACATACATACATACATACATACATTCTACATACATACATACATACATACGTTCTACATACATACATACATACATACATACATGCATATATGCATACATATATACACACATACATACATACATACATACAAACATTTATTTTCTATGAAAGCATATGCTATTCCCACCAACTTCCCCCCCCCCCCCCCTTGTCTTTCAAAACAGAAAGCTTTTTAAAAGCTGAAATCGTGCAATAAATCACAATAAAATGTTTTAAATAGTACCAAGAACATCCATGATTTTTATCATGGCATATTGATTACAATGACGAACAGACTGACAAAAATAGTATTATGATGTACAGGGAATTACACAAATGATTTATGTCGAGGTCCACTCATAGCACGAGAAGCAACTAGAACACTTTCCTTATTGACAAGTCACGTAATTTATTGTCTGGCAGTCAGTAATATGATGCTGTGCAGCTGTGTTCCTTTCATACTGATTGCAAACATTCTCACAGGTACCTTGCATCCCTGTCACTAACCTCACATACTGAACGCTCTTCAGTTGATTGTATAAACCTTTAAGTTCATGTTAACATTTCACATTTAATTGAGACGTGTTTGTAGAGCTACCGCTTTGTATCTATTTTTCTGCGTGTGGTGGATTTCTATCTCACTACAGAAAAACAGTGGCTTCTGCTTTGAAAGTTCCCTTTGTTTAACACGCTGGCAATTAAGTGAGCTGCATGTTTCACATCATGATACAGTGCGTTGTACACATTGAGTCACACACTCACCCACGCACTCACACACGTAAAACCGTGGGGTAAATTATTGAAGAACTGCGAAAGTTACCAACGAGTTGCTACTATAATATTATCTTTGCATGCTGTTCTTCCCACAGCAAATCGTTGTGCTGCACGTAAAATATGAAACAGTCTCTTGATTTTAGAAACAACTTGACAACACCCTGTTTCTTGATTTTGATGTCTGTAACAGTATTTCAGAAAACAACCAAGTATCGTCGTCTCTTCATGTCTTTGTTAATATGCTTCACATTCTCAAAAATACATGTTCTGATTCATTCTGTTTTCAAAATGTGAGAATAAGATATGACAAATGACAGACATAATGACAGATAAGGAAACAGACTTGGCTGTTAAAATGCATAATCGTGCATTTCAGGATATCTTGCGTGGTTTTCCCAGCGTTTTGTTTCATAAAAACAGTAATGTGACTCAAAGTGACTGCCAGCGTTTTGTTTCATAAAAACAGTAATGTGACTCAAAGTGACTGCCAGCATTTTGTTTCATAAAAACAGTAATGTGACTCAAAGTGACTGCCAGCGTTTTGTTTCATAAAAACAGTAATGTGACTCAAAGTGACTGCCAGCGTTTTGTTTCATAAAAACAGTAATGTGACTCAAAGTGACTGCCAACGTTTTGTTTCATAAAAACAGTAATGTGACTCAAAGTGACTACCAGCGTTTTGTTTCATAAAAACAGTAATGTGACTCAAAGTGACTGCCAACGTTTTGTTTCATAAAAACAGTAATGTGACTCAAAGTGACTACCAGCGTTTTGTTTCATAAAAACAGTAATGTGACTCAAAGTGACTGCCAGCGTTTTGTTTCATAAAAACAGTAATGTGACTCAAAGTGACTGCCAGCGTTTTGTTTCATAAAAACAGTAATGTGACTCAAAGTGACTGCCAACGTTTTGTTTCATAAAAACAGTAATGTGACTCAAAGTGACTGCCAGCGTTTTGTTTCATAAAAACAGTAATGTGACTCAAAGTGACTGTCAACGTTTTGTTTCATAAAAACAGTAATGTGACTCAAAGTGACTGCCAGCGTTTTGTTTCATAAAAACAGTAATGTGACTCAAAGTGACTGCCAACGTTTTGTTTCATAAAAACAGTAATGTGACTCAAAGTGACTGCCAACGTTTTGTTTCATAAAAACAGTAATGTGACTCAAAGTGACTGCCAGCATTTTGTTTCATAAAAACAGTAATGTGACTCAAAGTGACTGCCAGCGTTTTGTTTCATAAAAACAGTAATGTGACTCAAAGTGACTGCCAACGTTTTGTTTCATAAAAACAGTAATGTGACTCAAAGTGACTGCCAGCGTTATGTTTCATAAAAACAGTAATGTGACTCAAAGTGACTACCAACGTTTTGTTTCATAAAAACAGTAATGTGACTCAAAGTGACTACCAACGTTTTGTTTCATAAAAACAGTAATGTGACTCAAAGTGACTGCCAACGTTTTGTTTCATAAAAACAGTAATGTGACTCAAAGTGACTGCCAGCGTTATGTTTCATAAAAACAGTAATGTGACTCAAAGTGACTGCCAGCGTTTTGTTTCATAAAAACAGTAATGTGACTCAAAGTGACTGCCAACGTTTTGTTTCATAAAAACAGTAATGTGACTCAAAGTGACTGCCAGCGTTCAAGCAAACAGGAACCAGAAAAACACAACAATAGAATTAACACACGTTTTTATAGAACAAAATAGAATTAACACACGTTTTTATAGAACAAAATAGAATTAACACACGTTTTTATAGAACAAAATAGAATTAACACACGTTTTTATAGAACAAAATAGAATTAACACACGTTTTTATAGAACAAAATAGAATTAACACACGTTTTTATAGAACAAAATAGAATTAACACACGTTTTTATAGAACAAAATAGAATTAACACACGTTTTTATAGAACAAAATAGAATTAACACACGTTTTTATAGAACAAAATAGAATTAACACACGATAAAACAATGAATTAACGTTTTATAGAACAAAATAGAATTAACACACGTTTTTATAGAACAAAATAGAATTAACACACGTTTTTATAGAACAAAATAGAATTAACACACGTTTTTATAGAACAAAATAGAATTAACACACGTTTTATAGAACAAAATAGAATTAACACACGTTTTTATAGAACAAAATAGAATTAACACACGTTTTATAGAACAAAATAGAATTAACACACGTTTTTATAGAACAAAATAGAATTAACACACGTTTTTATAGAACAAAATAGAATTAACACACGTTTTTATAGAACAAAATAGAAGTAACACACGTTTTTATAGAACAAAATAGAATTAACACACGTTTTTATAGAACAAAATAGAATTAACACACGTTTTTATAGAACAAAATAGAATTAACACACGTTTTTATAGAACAAAATAGAATTAACACACGTTTTTATAGAACAAAATAGAATTAACACACGTTTTTATAGAACAAAATAGAATTAACACACGTTTTTATAGAACAAAATAGAATTAACACACGTTTTTATAGAACAAAATAGAATTAACACACGTTTTTATAGAACAAAATAGAATTAACACACGTTTTTATAGAACAAAATAGAATTAACACACGTTTTTATAGAACAAAATAGAATTAACACACGTTTTTATAGAACAAAATAGAATGTCAGTCTTTAAAAGACGCCGTTTAATGCTATTGTTTTTTTTTTCTTGCTTGTACAAAACTACGTTTACCTCTGTGTGTGTGTGTGTGTGTGGTGTGTGTGTGTGTGTGTGTGTGTGTGTGTGTGTGGTGTGTGTGTGTGTGTGTGTGTGTGTGTGTGTGTATGTGTGCGTGTCTGTGTGTGTACGTGTGTTGGGTGTGTAAGTGTGTGAGTGTCTCTGTGTGTGTGTTTGTGTGTGTGTGTGTGTCTTTGTGTGTACGTGTGTTGGTGTGTAAGTGTGTGTGTCTGTGTGTGCATGTGTCTCTGTGTTGGTGTGCGTCTTTGTGCGTGTCCCATTTCATTTACTTACATGTACATACACATATACGCACGCGTGCACAAATGTACACTGACGCACACAGACACACAGACGACTAAAACAGACACAGACACAGACACAGACACAGACACAGACACAGACACAGACACACACACACACACACACACACACACACACACACACACACACACACACACACACACACACACACACACACACACACACACACACACACACACACACACAACTGCAATCACTGGTACGCATACACACGTACACACATATAAACATCCATAAAACACACACTAACACGCACACGCACACGGACTTACAGCATCAATAGTGTCTCAGTCTGTCTGTAGCTCAGTATAAATTGCTGGTCTTCTTTGTACTTGTTTCAGGAAAGAAACACTGGCATTGCCATGTGAGTATGAACAGAACTGATCATTTCATAGCTTCTTGAATACAATAATATCTCTCCCATATCATTTATGCTGAACATCAATTATACGAGTACAAAGAAGAAATAGCGTTAATAGTCATAAATGTAGAACTAAACAAGATTGCATTTTTACCACTACTGCATCACATCATTTTACCACTACTGCATCACGTCATTTTACCACTACTGCATCACGTCATTTTACCACTACTGCATCACGTCATTTTCTGGGTAAATGTACTTGTGCAGAGTAAATGTCAGGAAAATACTTTTGCCTGATGGAACAAAGCAAATTACAGCACTACAATGCTTTTGTGCCCATATAATCTCTGTCTTGTTCAAGTGCATGAGTGTGTCAACTATTGCTACAGTGATAAAACAGATTGGTTTGGCCATGTTACTTTTGTTTATGCAAACGTGTGAGGACGTTTTATATGCCTTGTTTACAGTCACGTGAATGATACAAATACCAGATAACACGCTGTGAAAGAGCTGAAGATGCTTACCATTCCAAAACTAATATATATACATATATATGATGAAGGAATGAAACTGTGTCTGTTTGGCTTTAACAG
>CM060315.1:4169519-4209519 GCA_030674185.1 Monoplex corrugatus | reverse complement strand
GTCTTTAAGAGTCCAAGATCTAGTTTAATGTTGCTTTTAGTCTGCTTCTTTTTCCTTGATTTCAGCCTAAATCTTCCCATTACAGGATTGTGGTTACTGTTACAGTCTGCGCCTGGTAGTGTTTTTGCTGTCAGCAAAGAATTTCTAAATCTTTTATTGATCAGGATGGAGTCAATATGATTTTTGGTATTATCTCCTGGACTCATCCATGACCATTTTCTTCTTTAAGGCTGCTCAAATCAGGTGTTTTCTACTATGAACTCATTCATCTGTGCTCATGCTACAAGTTTCCCTCCCCTTTCATTTTGTGTACCAAGGTCATGAGGTCCAGTGTTGTACTACACCCTTTCAAGGAAACGAACCACTCAGTCAATATACTTTTCTTCTTAATCTACCACCATATCTTTTTTTAAAACGTGCCTCAAAACGGCGTGGTGGCAGAACTTTATTTCCTTTTAACACATGACAAACTTCATTAATCTAAAACTAATTATCCCCCAGCACTAACTGCCAAAGGAAAAAACCCGCGTTGTGTTCTTCTTAGGGTGCCTCCATAGGGTGTCTCCTTCATGGGTCGGAGGCCCTTTCTTTTGTACACTTCCCTCGCATCAAATAATGCAAAATAATGCAAATTTTATGCTGGCCATAAAAATTGGAACTGACCAAGCGTGAATCCTTTAAAGGGATGTCCACCTTTTTACAATATCTAGGATAAACTAACCATTCAGTTCTCTTACTAGCTGGGCAGCCGATTATGGTCGTGTGACTGCCCCTTTTAGTTTACTGAATATGTAATGAACGTGTATGTCCATCACGAGTAACTTCTAAAGAGCTACTCGCCCTGGGCAGTCACGGTTTGACCTCTCCGACCACTTAGAGTGACTTTTCCTGATACTATCACTCACTAGTGTACCTGTCCCTATTTCCATAGGGCCATACGGCAACACCTATTGAAGTGTAACACTTGCCCCTTTCTAACAAACAAAAATATAATTACACATTATATTTTTGTATGTATGTAAATCGTATGGGAGATGGAATGTCGCAGTGAGTGAGGAAAATAATCAATTAACACAAGTATTATTAATTTCATTGCTCTGGGTCTATCCCTTTACCAGAGACAGTGCGACATAACGTCATCCCAACGGTGTCTTAAGGCAAATTCAGTCAATCAGTAACATGCATGATCATTACTTGTTAAAATGTATAATTTGTAGACAACAAACATATTCCCAACACCACTTGATGTAATACATAAGTTCCAAGTCAATCAATCAGTAATATACATGATGATTACTTGCAAAATTTGTAGACAACAAACATATTCCCAACACCACTTGATGTAATATATAAGTTCCAAGTCAATCAATCAGTAATATACATGATGATTACTTGCAAAAATTGTAGACAGCAAACATAACACCACTTGATGTAATACATAAGTCCCAAGTCAATCAATCAGCAATATACATGATGATTACTTGCAAAATTTGTAGACAACAAACATAACACCACTTGATGTAATACATAAGTCCCAAGTGCACTTCTCCATCACCAAACGTGATGCGACGTCTCAACGGCTTCACTGCCCCAGGACGGGTAAAACTTCACCCGTGACTCGTCCATGAACGTAACACCCTCCGGCGCAGGGGTAGTCCCCCTGTCGGCGTCAGTCGCGCCAGTCGAACCGTCAACCGCCGGAAGAACCGTGGGATGGAGGGTCTCCTGCCTGCTTCTCCAGAACCCTGCGACTGGACTAGTCAGAAGGGCTTTACTTCCAAACATTCTAACACGTATATATAACACGACTCCAGCAATAGCTATCGCCACTACTATTGCAATTAAAATATATACCCAGATGGGCCAACCAGTCCTTTCTTTTGGTATGGCCTTTAGCTGTCGAAGTTGTGACATCAGTGGACCCATTCTAATTTCCTTCAGATCCTTAAAGCTGTTTTGGCAGTTTGACAGGACCCAACTCGGTTAAAATTTGATTAACTGGTTTCCACAGTGAAACATTTGACAAAGCATACTTTGTCAGCCAGGCTAGGTGGAACTCGTTAACAGCAAAGACATTTTCTTGTTGATAGTAACGTTATAGAATCACTGGCCCCTGTACACGTCATACCTAGTGTTATTACACTTAGCGGTGGTTTAACTTCCATAGGTCTGACTGCTTGGTCGTGATACAAAACATTAAGCGTAATGGGTTTAAGGGTGCTAATAACCCACATTCCATTGGAAAGATATTCAGCTCGGGGTAATGCAGTGTTTAACTGTACCTTAGTCTGACATTGCTGTTTAATAACGGCTACCGAATCATTCTTGAACAAAGCAAGGATGCAGAATTTATTTGAATACATAGGATATAATGGACTACGAACTGCACAAAATCTTATTAGAGGTTTTGAGCACGCTTGCATTTCATCTTCTTCGAGCAAAACAAATTTCGTTCTCTGCTTGTTGACTGCAATAGCCTTGGATTCAATTTCATAAGTGGCAGTCATGGATAAACCCCACTCAGACGTACCAATGGATGGTAAAGGTAAGTTATGAACTCGAAACACTTCGAATTCTTCCCTAGAGTCTAATAGAGGAATAGGAACTACAACCAGAATCTGGTTTGCTTCCAGAAAAGTTGTACACGTTAAGTACTGGTAGAAGCTCCATAGGTTTGCATCTGGATCGCCTGTTAGCTTCAAAGGAGATTGAATATGGTTTTGAATCTCAAGTAGTAGTTTCCTGAGGTTCCGAGGTGTAATTGTACTGGGAGCCAAGTGCCCCAAGGACAGCATGTTCAGTTGTAGCTGGAGATGCTCCATGTATACAATCACTCGACTAATCATTGACCTAATTTCGGCCACCACAATGTCTACTTGAGTATATGCTGAAACAAATTTACTTAGCTCTCGAATTTCTCTCACTAATTCGTCGCTCACAGAACGCAAGTGTTCGTCTACCTGTTGTAACCCCTCCACTAGTTCATTTATTGTTTGCCGGTTTTCAGCAATCCTAACACGTGATGCGTTAATAATAGTGAGGCTCTCTTGCACTACATGCGAGATCTCTAATTGATTGTCTGCCAGCCTCCGAACATTATTCTTGATACCCCTTAAATCTAAGTCCGACACTGTCCCGAAGAGAAAATGCAGTGCATTCCCTACAAATGGCAACAATGACCTTTTTGATCATTCATTACCCCCCTGCAGTGTTCGATATTCGGCAAACTGGTCTAGCAACCCATCATATGTGTCCCGCACCAATTTAAGATCTTCATTGAGTCGTGCAAAGTTTTTTGAATACTGTTGGCCCTTGGTGAGATAGTGTTGTACTATTTCCCAAGATATGCCCATGGCGTTTTTTATGTTCTCTGACAGCTGATCCATCGCCCTGACATACGGATCAAGATCAATGACAAATGTGACAATCCATCTTGACCTGGTGTTTGTAATCTCATTGACCTTCTCAAACACCACATTATGAGAACCTAAATTGCCCTTGACCAATCCAACGCACAACAGTAGCAACACTGCTGTAGACCTCATTTTCCCTCCTGCAACATAATTTCCCACGCATGACATATAGACCCCTGACATTCATATGTCAACATAAGTTCCGCATAGTGCTAGCTATGCAATCGGCGCAATTTGCACCACCCAATCCCTCACCCAATCAGTGAAAGGATTTTCTTATAGCGAAGCCTCTCATAACAGAGAAATAACGGCCTCGAGCAAAGTCTTTACTTTACTCTGGTTGCCCTCATCTCGCCCCTGAATGGACGACACCAGCTTTTCCTGAATTTGATCTGTGTCTACCTGCTGAGTTCCGGAAACAGTTTTTGAATCAGCCTCTTTATCTGACTGCACCTCGATGTCGGTCATGGTCACATGGTTAGCCTCTTTTAGCCTTGTTTGCCTAGCCCGTAATCTTTTCTGAAGCTCCATTAAGGGTATGTCATCCTCGTCTGAGGATCCCTCCCGTTCTTGCCGAAGGAGCCTCATCATTCGTTCTGTTGGTGCTATCTTCTGCTCTCGCTCACTCTCATCTTCACTCGCATTCTCACTGGAAGATGACTCGTTTGGAGGAATTGCAAGCTGAGCTTTCCTCACTGGCTTACCTGTTTCTACCATGGGTGGAATGTTCCAATCACCAACCAGAGCTTTCCGAAGGTGTTCTACATGGGTTTTCTGTTCCGTACCATCCAACTGATTTCTGATTCGAAAGGTCACTGGGGTTAACTGTTCTACTATCCTAAAGTATGGTTTCCATTTCCGTTCTAACTTACTTTTTCTTTGATGATTGCGCAAATAAACCGGATCACCTACCTTTAATTCTGCAAGTTTTGCAGTCCTGTTTGCATAACGTGCTCCTTTCTTTTGGGATTTCTTTATCCTATGATACACTTGAGTGAACACTCGGTGTTGGTTTTCCAGCGCAATCTTATGCTGATCTTCACCCATATATTTTCTTCTGGGTCGCAGGATGTTGTCAAGCGGCAACACCGGATCGCGATTGTACAGGAGAAAGAATGGGGAATGCTGAGTGGTTTCTGACATGCTCACTCGAATTGCAGACAGGGTTTGATCTAAGTGTACATCCCATGTCTGGAGTTCATCTTGTATCTTTTTGGACATGATGTCATGTAACGTCCTGTGAAACCTTTCCACTTTAGCATTTGACTGTGCGTGGTAGAAACTTGTAGTGATATGATCAATGCGGAGTTCTCTCAACATCTCTTTCATGATCCTATTTTCATTTTCTGTGCCATTGTCAGTCACTAACTGTAGCGGACAGCTATGTCTAGGAATTACCTTTTCCATCAATAGCTGGGCCACCGTTTCTGCAGACTTGTCTGGAACTGCAAATGCTTCTGGCCAACAACTGTAATGATCTACACATGCTACTATGTATTTGTTTCCTGACAAACTTTTTGGGTACGGTCCAGATAGATCTAGACTTACCTTTGCAAATGGATAGGATGGGACATCCATTTCTTGCACGGGCGCCTTTTGTTTCTGCATGACTCTTTCTTGACACACAATACAGCCACTTACATACTCATACAAACCCCGGTACATGTCTGTCCAAAAATATTTCAGTTGTATGGTGTCATAAGTCTTATCTATGCCCATGTGACCGTTTTCATCATGATACTGACGTATCACGAAAGGAATGAGGTGTTCAGGTATAACTAACCTTGCTCTTGGCTCGTCATTCTGATGTGATAAGAAGTACAGAACATCATCAATGACCATATACCTTGTCCGTATCATCTTGGGTGCATTTTCCTGCTCCATCTGTTTCGTTATTTGAACTAGCTTTGGATCCTTGTCCTGTTGTACTTTCATGTCAAACTTGGCAAGCTCAATCTTGTCTAACTTTTCTGCCGGCTCATCTACCTGCTTGAAACTGGCAAATTCTTTTGGTGCAAACTCATTAGAGTTTATCACACCTACCTCAAACGAATTATCACTGACTTCTTTGACCTGTTCTACTTCCTGTGCATTTTGATCAAACGAGCCCTCTGGCATCCTGGATAGCAGATCGGCTAATACATTTGTAGGTCCTGGGATGTACTCTATAGTACAATTGTATCCAGCAATCCCCAGTGCCCACATCTGTATCTTCCTATTTTGCATTGGAGAGTTTAGCAGATATTGTAGGGGTCTGTGATCCGTACAGATCTTGAACTGTGCATTATGAAGATAGTGATCTAGTTTTTGCAAGGCATAATGAATGGCAAATGCTTCTTTTTCTATGACGGACCATTTATTTTGGCTCTCACTCAACTTGTGGGACAAGAAATAAATTGGTTTCTCTTCCCCTTCACACTCTTGTGTGAGGCATGCCCCTATACACGAGTCACTGGCATCTGTGTATAGCACATATGGTTTTCTGGTGTCTGGATAGGCCAACAGTGGCACAACAGAAAGCTTTCCTTCAGATAATTGAACGCGCGCTGACACTCTGCGCTCCATTTGAAACGGGCATACTTCTTTGTGAGAGCGATGATTGGTTCAGCTATCTTTGAGAAGTTGGGAAGGAATCTACGATAATAGCTCACCATCCCTATGAAGCTGCGCACTTCTCTCACAGTAGTAGGCGCAGGCATGTCTCTGATGGCCTTAACTTTTTCCTGTTCTGGCTTGACCCCATCTTCACTTACCACAAAACCTAAGTATTTGATTTCCTCTCTCATGAACTGACACTTTTTCAACTTGAGCCGCAGATTGTGTTGTCCTAACCTATCGAACACCATGTCGATGTGTGTGAAATGTTCTTCTAGGGTCTATGAGAAAATCAAAATGTCATCAAGGTACGCTATGGCAAAACTCTCGTAGCCACATAGAACAGTGTTCATCAACATCATGAACACACTGGGTGCGTTCGTCAACCCAAAAGGCATGACATTGAATTCAAAGAGCCCCTTGTGACATGCAAATGCTGTTTTCTCTTTATCCTTTTCTGCCATATTCACCTGCCAATACCCACTTTTCAGATCAAGGCTTGAAAAGTACTTGGCTTTTCCCAACAAGGAAAGTAAATCATCAATCACAGGAAGCGGGTATGAGTTTTTCTTTGTGATTTCATTGAGCTTGCGATAGTCTACACAAAGCCGCTTGGAAACCATCTTTCTTTGACACAATCACTAAACTAGAACACCAAGGAGACTGTGACCTTCGTATAACTTTGGCTTTTAGCATCTCTTCTAAGGCCTGGTCCACTATCTCCCTGTCTTGCAAAGGAACTCTGTACGGGCGCAGTTTAATGGGTGGATGTTCACCAGTATCAACGGTGCATTCGACAGTACTAGTCTGTCCCAGATCCAGGTCGCTACTCGCGAACAGATGTTTCTTATTTTGGACCAATTTCACTACTCGCTCTTTATACTCATCAGGAGCGTCAACCTCTGAAAACTCAATTCCAGCGGTATATCTTCTATTTGCAACCTTTGACTCTGGTGACACACCTCCCACCGTGACTGCGTTCACTTCCTGAACCCTTTCTACATGGCCTACTATACTTCCTCTCTTGATTTTGATTGTCTTATTGGTAATTCAGGTCAGGTCGGATAGATGTATCCGCTACTGGTAACCTGGAACCCAGTACTACCTGTCACAGGGTCGAATTGCTGGCGACTAAACCAGCAACCCCACCAGTCCTCTCAGGAGGATGGTGAGGAGGGTG
Source organism: Monoplex corrugatus (assembly GCA_030674185.1). Taxonomy (NCBI): domain Eukaryota; kingdom Metazoa; phylum Mollusca; class Gastropoda; order Littorinimorpha; family Ranellidae; genus Monoplex; species Monoplex corrugatus. Next base: position 4,202,331 of record CM060315.1, on the reverse strand, counting down.
GCTAGAAACCCTGGTGGAAATAAATTAGATCCATCAAAGGGCGCCAGCTCTGGAGAGCTACCCACGGCCATCTAGCTAAGGGAGTAAACCCTGACAGTAAATCCGGTGTGGGGCCCTAAGGCGGTTGGATGGCAAACTTTGTCACTTTCCGGCAGCTCCTGCGGCCGCGTTGGCACCAAAACATAACAGCCCTACTGTTCCTTTGGATCTGTCAGCGAGGTGGAGAGGGGGGACAAGTTGCATGGGCAACAGCCTGTCTTCCATATTACACTGCCCAGGCTTACATCCGTCCATTCATCCACAAACACTCTGCACCTACGACCTGGAGAGGACACTCCAGCCTCGCTACTAACACTAGTGTCGGCACAACACGGGAAGCAACAGATACCGGTGATAAGTCATTGCTCAACTGGCGTAGAGCTGACGCCAGGGTTTGTTTTGACGGTGGGAGAGACCTTCGTGTCTTACTGGACAGCTACCGCCCATCTAAGCTGGGCAGCCCCCAGCCAGTTAGGTGCTGTCCCGCCACGACCTGCCTTCTTCATTGGGTGCATGAAGATTAGGAGAAAATCTGACAAACAGGTCGTTAATTACCGCTCCAAACAAAAAGAAAAATTCAAATTCAAGAAACGGATCAGGAAAAGGATCAGCAGTGAAACTGGGCTGTTGGAATGTCCGAACAATGATGCCTGGGCTCTCCCAAGATCTGCAAGACATCAGCGACGCCAGAAAAACCACCGTCATAAACAGCGAACTAAAGAGGTTCAATGTGGACATTGCCACTCTGCAGGAAACACGGCTGGCTGACTCAGGAACACTAAAGGAAAGGGACTACACCTTCTTCTGGCAAGGAAAGAGTTCTGATGCCCCAAGAGAGCACGGAGTAGGCTTTGCAGTAAGGAACAACCTGCTGAACATGATTGAACCAGGCAGCGGCGGTTCAGAACGACTCTTGACTCTCCGCCTCAACACCACCGAAGGCTATGTCACTCTCATCAGCGTTTATGCCCCAACTCTGTCCGCCTCTCCAGACACCAAGGATGAGTTCTACGAAAATCTTGCATCAACCATAAGGAACATCCCCCGGACAGAACAACTTGTTCTCCTGGGCGACTTCAACGCCAGAGTGGGTGCAGACAATGACTCATGGCCCTTCTGCCTCGGTTCCTTTGGAATGGGGAAAATGAATAAGAATGGACAGCGACTGCTTGAGTTTTGTGCCTGCCATGAACTGTGCATCGCCAACTCCTTCTTCAAGACGAAGCCTCAGCACAAAGTCTCCTGGAGGCATCCCCGCTCAAAACATTGGCACCAACTGGATTTGATCCTAGTAAGACGTGCCGCTATCAAAAACGTTCTCCACACTCGCTCTTATCACAGCGCAGACTGCGACACAGACCACTCTCTGGTATGTTGCAAGATCAGGCTACAATCAAAGAAGTTCCACTGCTCAAAGAAACAAGGGAACCCTCGCATTGACGTCAGCAAGATGTCTCAACCAGATCTTGTAGAACAGTTCGCAAAGGCCTTTCAGAGAGAATACGATGCATTGCAGCCCAGAGACTCTGCCACTGAGAGATGGGAAACGCTACGAGACACCATGCACCGCATTGCTATGGCCACCTTTGGGAAGAAAACTGTGAAGTCCCACGACTGGTTTGAGGCCAAATCATCAGAGATGACTCCCACTGTTGAGGCCAAGCGTGCCGCACTCACCAAGTATAAGCGGTCACTACTCAATTTCACTACTCGCTCTTTATACTCATCAGGAGCGTCAACCTCTGAAAACTCAATTCCAGCGGTATATCTTCTATTTGCAACCTTTGACTCTGGTGACACACCTCCCACCGTGACTGCGTTCACTTCCTGAACCCTTTCTACATGGCCTACTATACTTCCTCTCTTGATTTTGATTGTCTTATTGGTAATTCAGGTCAGGTCGGATAGATGTATCCGCTACTGGTAACCTGGAACCCAGTACTACCTGTCACAGGGTCGAATTGCTGGCGACTAAACCAGCAACCCCACCAGTCCTCTCAGGAGGATGGTGAGGAGGGTGGCTAGAAACCCTGGTGGAAATAAATTAGACCCATCAAAGGGCGCCAGCTCTGGAGAGCTACCCACGGCCATCTAGCTAAGGGAGTAAACCCTGACAGTAAATCCGGTGTGGGGCCCTAAGGCGGTTGGATGGCAAACTTTGTCACTTTCCGGCAGCTCCTGCGGCCGCGTTGGCACCAAAACGTAACAGCCCTACTGTTCCTTTGGATCTGTCAGCGAGGTGGAGAGGGGGGACAAGTTGCATGGGCAACAGCCTGTCTTCCATATTACACTGCCCAGGCTTACATCCGTCCATTCATCCACAAACACTCTGCACCTACGACCTGGAGAGGACACTCCAGCCTCGCTACTAACACTAGTGTCGGCACAACACGGGAAGCAACAGATACCGGTGATAAGTCATTGCTCAACTGGCGTAGAGCTGACGCCAGGGTTTGTTTTGACGGTGGGAGAGACCTTCGTGTCTTACTGGACAGCTACCGCCCATCTAAGCTGGGCAGCCCCCAGCCAGTTAGGTGCTGTCCCGCCACGACCTGCCTTCTTCATTGGGTGCATGAAGATTAGGAGAAAATCTGACAAACAGGTCGTTAATTACCGCTCCAAACAAAAAGAAAAATTCAAATTCAAGAAACGGATCAGGAAAAGGATCAGCAGTGAAACTGGGCTGTTGGAATGTCCGAACAATGATGCCTGGGCTCTCCCAAGATCTGCAAGACATCAGCGACGCCAGAAAAACCACCGTCATAAACAGCGAACTAAAGAGGTTCAATGTGGACATTGCCACTCTGCAGGAAACACGGCTGGCTGACTCAGGAACACTAAAGGAAAGGGACTACACCTTCTTCTGGCAAGGAAAGAGTTCTGATGCCCCAAGAGAGCACGGAGTAGGCTTTGCAGTAAGGAACAACCTGCTGAACATGATTGAACCAGGCAGCGGCGGTTCAGAACGACTCTTGACTCTCCGCCTCAACACCACCGAAGGCTATGTCACTCTCATCAGCGTTTATGCCCCAACTCTGTCCGCCTCTCCAGACACCAAGGATGAGTTCTACGAAAATCTTGCATCAACCATAAGGAACATCCCCAGGACAGAACAACTTGTTCTCCTGGGCGACTTCAACGCCAGAGTGGGTGCAGACAATGACTCATGGCCCTTCTGCCTCGGTTCCTTTGGAATGGGGAAAATGAATAAGAATGGACAGCGACTGCTTGAGTTTTGTGCCTGCCATGAACTGTGCATCGCCAACTCCTTCTTCAAGACGAAGCCTCAGCACAAAGTCTCCTGGAGGCATCCCCGCTCAAAACATTGGCACCAACTGGATTTGATCCTAGTAAGACGTGCCGCTATCAAAAACGTTCTCACACTCGCTCTTATCACAGCGCAGACTGCGACACAGACCACTCTCTGGTATGTTGCAAGATCAGGCTACAATCAAAGAAGTTCCACTGCTCAAAGAAACAAGGGAACCCTCGCATTGACGTCAGCAAGATGTCTCAACCAGATCTTGTAGAACAGTTCGCAAAGGCCTTTCAGAGAGAATACGATGCATTGCAGCCCAGAGACTCTGCCACTGAGAGATGGGAAACGCTACGAGACACCATGCACCGCATTGCTATGGCCACCTTTGGGAAGAAAACTGTGAAGTCCCACGACTGGTTTGAGGCCAAATCATCAGAGATGACTCCCACTGTTGAGGCCAAGCGTGCCGCACTCACCAAGTATAAGCGGTCACTACTCAATTTCACTACTCGCTCTTTATACTCATCAGGAGCGTCAACCTCTGAAAACTCAATTCCAGCGGTATATCTTCTATTTGCAACCTTTGACTCTGGTGACACACCTCCCACCGTGACTGCGTTCACTTCCTGAACCCTTTCTACATGGCCTACTATACTTCCTCTCTTGATTTTGATTGTCTTATTGGTAATTCAGGTCAGGTCGGATAGATGTATCCGCTACTGGTAACCTGGAACCCAGTACTACCTGTCACAGGGTCGAATTGCTGGCGACTAAACCAGCAACCCCACCAGTCCTCTCAGGAGGATGGTGAGGAGGGTGGCTAGAAACCCTGGTGGAAATAAATTAGACCCATCAAAGGGCGCCAGCTCTGGAGAGCTACCCACGGCCATCTAGCTAAGGGAGTAAACCCTGACAGTAAATCCGGTGTGGGGCCCTAAGGCGGTTGGATGGCAAACTTTGTCACTTTCCGGCAGCTCCTGCGGCCGCGTTGGCACCAAAACGTAACAGCCCTACTGTTCCTTTGGATCTGTCAGCGAGGTGGAGAGGGGGGACAAGTTGCATGGGCAACAGCCTGTCTTCCATATTACACTGCCCAGGCTTACATCCGTCCATTCATCCACAAACACTCTGCACCTACGACCTGGAGAGGACACTCCAGCCTCGCTACTAACACTAGTGTCGGCACAACACGGGAAGCAACAGACACCGGTGATAAGTCATTGCTCAACTGGCGTAGAGCTGACGCCAGGGTTTGTTTTGACGGTGGGAGAGACCTTCGTGTCTTACTGGACAGCTACCGCCCATCTAAGCTGGGCAGCCCCCAGCCAGTTAGGTGCTGTCCCGCCACGACCTGCCTTCTTCATTGGGTGCATGAAGATTAGGAGAAAATCTGACAAGCAGGTCGTTAATTACCGCTCCAAACAAAAAGAAAAATTCAAATTCAAGAAACGGATCAGGAAAAGGATCAGCAGTGAAACTGGGCTGTTGGAATGTCCGAACAATGATGCCTGGGCTCTCCCAAGATCTGCAAGACATCAGCGACGCCAGAAAAACCACCGTCATAAACAGCGAACTAAAGAGGTTCAATGTGGACATTGCCACTCTGCAGGAAACACGGCTGGCTGACTCAGGAACACTAAAGGAAAGGGACTACACCTTCTTCTGGCAAGGAAAGAGTTCTGATGCCCCAAGAGAGCACGGAGTAGGCTTTGCAGTAAGGAACAACCTGCTGAACATGATTGAACCAGGCAGCGGCGGTTCAGAACGACTCTTGACTCTCCGCCTCAACACCACCGAAGGCTATGTCACTCTCATCAGCGTTTATGCCCCAACTCTGTCCGCCTCTCCAGACACCAAGGATGAGTTCTACGAAAATCTTGCATCAACCATAAGGAACATCCCCAGGACAGAACAACTTGTTCTCCTGGGCGACTTCAACGCCAGAGTGGGTGCAGACAATGACTCATGGCCCTTCTGCCTCGGTTCCTTTGGAATGGGGAAAATGAATAAGAATGGACAGCGACTGCTTGAGTTTTGTGCCTGCCATGAACTGTGCATCGCCAACTCCTTCTTCAAGACGAAGCCTCAGCACAAAGTCTCCTGGAGGCATCCCCGCTCAAAACATTGGCACCAACTGGATTTGATCCTAGTAAGACGTGCCGCTATCAAAAACGTTCTCCACACTCGCTCTTATCACAGCGCAGACTGCGACACAGACCACTCTCTGGTATGTTGCAAGATCAGGCTACAATCAAAGAAGTTCCACTGCTCAAAGAAACAAGGGAACCCTCGCATTGACGTCAGCAAGATGTCTCAACCAGATCTTGTAGAACAGTTCGCAAAGGCCTTTCAGAGAGAATACGATGCATTGCAGCCCAGAGACTCTGCCACTGAGAGATGGGAAACGCTACGAGACACCATGCACCGCATTGCTATGGCCACCTTTGGGAAGAAAACTGTGAAGTCCCACGACTGGTTTGAGGCCAAATCATCAGAGATGACTCCCACTGTTGAGGCCAAGCGTGCCGCACTCACCAAGTATAAGCGGTCACTACTCAATTTCACTACTCGCTCTTTATACTCATCAGGAGCGTCAACCTCTGAAAACTCAATTCCAGCGGTATATCTTCTATTTGCAACCTTTGACTCTGGTGACACACCTCCCACCGTGACTGCGTTCACTTCCTGAACCCTTTCTACATGGCCTACTATACTTCCTCTCTTGATTTTGATTGTCTTATTGGTAATTCAGGTCAGGTCGGATAGATGTATCCGCTACTGGTAACCTGGAACCCAGTACTACCTGTCACAGGGTCGAATTGCTGGCGACTAAACCAGCAACCCCACCAGTCCTCTCAGGAGGATGGTGAGGAGGGTGGCTAGAAACCCTGGTGGAAATAAATTAGACCCATCAAAGGGCGCCAGCTCTGGAGAGCTACCCACGGCCATCTAGCTAAGGGAGTAAACCCTGACAGTAAATCCGGTGTGGGGCCCTAAGGCGGTTGGATGGCAAACTTTGTCACTTTCCGGCAGCTCCTGCGGCCGCGTTGGCACCAAAACGTAACAGCCCTACTGTTCCTTTGGATCTGTCAGCGAGGTGGAGAGGGGGGACAAGTTGCATGGGCAACAGCCTGTCTTCCATATTACACTGCCCAGGCTTACATCCGTCCATTCATCCACAAACACTCTGCACCTACGACCTGGAGAGGACACTCCAGCCTCGCTACTAACACTAGTGTCGGCACAACACGGGAAGCAACAGACACCGGTGATAAGTCATTGCTCAACTGGCGTAGAGCTGACGCCAGGGTTTGTTTTGACGGTGGGAGAGACCTTCGTGTCTTACTGGACAGCTACCGCCCATCTAAGCTGGGCAGCCCCCAGCCAGTTAGGTGCTGTCCCGCCACGACCTGCCTTCTTCATTGGGTGCATGAAGATTAGGAGAAAATCTGACAAGCAGGTCGTTAATTACCGCTCCAAACAAAAAGAAAAATTCAAATTCAAGAAACGGATCAGGAAAAGGATCAGCAGTGAAACTGGGCTGTTGGAATGTCCGAACAATGATGCCTGGGCTCTCCCAAGATCTGCAAGACATCAGCGACGCCAGAAAAACCACCGTCATAAACAGCGAACTAAAGAGGTTCAATGTGGACATTGCCACTCTGCAGGAAACACGGCTGGCTGACTCAGGAACACTAAAGGAAAGGGACTACACCTTCTTCTGGCAAGGAAAGAGTTCTGATGCCCCAAGAGAGCACGGAGTAGGCTTTGCAGTAAGGAACAACCTGCTGAACATGATTGAACCAGGCAGCGGCGGTTCAGAACGACTCTTGACTCTCCGCCTCAACACCACCGAAGGCTATGTCACTCTCATCAGCGTTTATGCCCCAACTCTGTCCGCCTCTCCAGACACCAAGGATGAGTTCTACGAAAATCTTGCATCAACCATAAGGAACATCCCCAGGACAGAACAACTTGTTCTCCTGGGCGACTTCAACGCCAGAGTGGGTGCAGACAATGACTCATGGCCCTTCTGCCTCGGTTCCTTTGGAATGGGGAAAATGAATAAGAATGGACAGCGACTGCTTGAGTTTTGTGCCTGCCATGAACTGTGCATCGCCAACTCCTTCTTCAAGACGAAGCCTCAGCACAAAGTCTCCTGGAGGCATCCCCGCTCAAAACATTGGCACCAACTGGATTTGATCCTAGTAAGACGTGCCGCTATCAAAAACGTTCTCCACACTCGCTCTTATCACAGCGCAGACTGCGACACAGACCACTCTCTGGTATGTTGCAAGATCAGGCTACAATCAAAGAAGTTCCACTGCTCAAAGAAACAAGGGAACCCTCGCATTGACGTCAGCAAGATGTCTCAACCAGATCTTGTAGAACAGTTCGCAAAGGCCTTTCAGAGAGAATACGATGCATTGCAGCCCAGAGACTCTGCCACTGAGAGATGGGAAACGCTACGAGACACCATGCACCGCATTGCTATGGCCACCTTTGGGAAGAAAACTGTGAAGTCCCACGACTGGTTTGAGGCCAAATCATCAGAGATGACTCCCACTGTTGAGGCCAAGCGTGCCGCACTCACCAAGTATAAGCGGTCACTACTCAATTTCACTACTCGCTCTTTATACTCATCAGGAGCGTCAACCTCTGAAAACTCAATTCCAGCGGTATATCTTCTATTTGCAACCTTTGACTCTGGTGACACACCTCCCACCGTGACTGCGTTCACTTCCTGAACCCTTTCTACATGGCCTACTATACTTCCTCTCTTGATTTTGATTGTCTTATTGGTAATTCAGGTCAGGTCGGATAGATGTATCCGCTACTGGTAACCTGGAACCCAGTACTACCTGTCACAGGGTCGAATTGCTGGCGACTAAACCAGCAACCCCACCAGTCCTCTCAGGAGGATGGTGAGGAGGGTGGCTAGAAACCCTGGTGGAAATAAATTAGACCCATCAAAGGGCGCCAGCTCTGGAGAGCTACCCACGGCCATCTAGCTAAGGGAGTAAATCCTGACAGTAAATCCGGTGTGGGGCCCTAAGGCGGTTGGATGGCAAACTTTGTCACTTTCCGGCAGCTCCTGCGGCCGCGTTGGCACCAAAACGTAACAGCCCTACTGTTCCTTTGGATCTGTCAGCGAGGTGGAGAGGGGGGACAAGTTGCATGGGCAACAGCCTGTCTTCCATATTACACTGCCCAGGCTTACATCCGTCCATTCATCCACAAACACTCTGCACCTACGACCTGGAGAGGACACTCCAGCCTCGCTACTAACACTAGTGTCGGCACAACACGGGAAGCAACAGATACCGGTGATAAGTCATTGCTCAACTGGCGTAGAGCTGACGCCAGGGTTTGTTTTGACGGTGGGAGAGACCTTCGTGTCTTACTGGACAGCTACCGCCCATCTAAGCTGGGCAGCCCCCAGCCAGTTAGGTGCTGTCCCGCCACGACCTGCCTTCTTCATTGGGTGCATGAAGATTAGGAGAAAATCTGACAAGCAGGTCGTTAATTACCGCTCCAAACAAAAAGAAAAATTCAAATTCAAGAAACGGATCAGGAAAAGGATCAGCAGTGAAACTGGGCTGTTGGAATGTCCGAACAATGATGCCTGGGCTCTCCCAAGATCTGCAAGACATCAGCGACGCCAGAAAAACCACCGTCATAAACAGCGAACTAAAGAGGTTCAATGTGGACATTGCCACTCTGCAGGAAACACGGCTGGCTGACTCAGGAACACTAAAGGAAAGGGACTACACCTTCTTCTGGCAAGGAAAGAGTTCTGATGCCCCAAGAGAGCACGGAGTAGGCTTTGCAGTAAGGAACAACCTGCTGAACATGATTGAACCAGGCAGCGGCGGTTCAGAACGACTCTTGACTCTCCGCCTCAACACCACCGAAGGCTATGTCACTCTCATCAGCGTTTATGCCCCAACTCTGTCCGCCTCTCCAGACACCAAGGATGAGTTCTACGAAAATCTTGCATCAACCATAAGGAACATCCCCAGGACAGAACAACTTGTTCTCCTGGGCGACTTCAACGCCAGAGTGGGTGCAGACAATGACTCATGGCCCTTCTGCCTCGGTTCCTTTGGAATGGGGAAAATGAATAAGAATGGACAGCGACTGCTTGAGTTTTGTGCCTGCCATGAACTGTGCATCGCCAACTCCTTCTTCAAGACGAAGCCTCAGCACAAAGTCTCCTGGAGGCATCCCCGCTCAAAACATTGGCACCAACTGGATTTGATCCTAGTAAGACGTGCCGCTATCAAAAACGTTCTCCACACTCGCTCTTATCACAGCGCAGACTGCGACACAGACCACTCTCTGGTATGTTGCAAGATCAGGCTACAATCAAAGAAGTTCCACTGCTCAAAGAAACAAGGGAACCCTCGCATTGACGTCAGCAAGATGTCTCAACCAGATCTTGTAGAACAGTTCGCAAAGGCCTTTCAGAGAGAATACGATGCATTGCAGCCCAGAGACTCTGCCACTGAGAGATGGGAAACGCTACGAGACACCATGCACCGCATTGCTATGGCCACCTTTGGGAAGAAAACTGTGAAGTCCCACGACTGGTTTGAGGCCAAATCATCAGAGATGACTCCCACTGTTGAGGCCAAGCGTGCCGCACTCACCAAGTATAAGCGGTCACTACTCAATTTCACTACTCGCTCTTTATACTCATCAGGAGCGTCAACCTCTGAAAACTCAATTCCAGCGGTATATCTTCTATTTGCAACCTTTGACTCTGGTGACACACCTCCCACCGTGACTGCGTTCACTTCCTGAACCCTTTCTACATGGCCTACTATACTTCCTCTCTTGATTTTGATTGTCTTATTGGTAATTCAGGTCAGGTCGGATAGATGTATCCGCTACTGGTAACCTGGAACCCAGTACTACCTGTCACAGGGTCGAATTGCTGGCGACTAAACCAGCAACCCCACCAGTCCTCTCAGGAGGATGGTGAGGAGGGTGGCTAGAAACCCTGGTGGAAATAAATTAGACCCATCAAAGGGCGCCAGCTCTGGAGAGCTACCCACGGCCATCTAGCTAAGGGAGTAAACCCTGACAGTAAATCCGGTGTGGGGCCCTAAGGCGGTTGGATGGCAAACTTTGTCACTTTCCGGCAGCTCCTGCGGCCGCGTTGGCACCAAAACGTAACAGCCCTACTGTTCCTTTGGATCTGTCAGCGAGGTGGAGAGGGGGGACAAGTTGCATGGGCAACAGCCTGTCTTCCATATTACACTGCCCAGGCTTACATCCGTCCATTCATCCACAAACACTCTGCACCTACGACCTGGAGAGGACACTCCAGCCTCGCTACTAACACTAGTGTCGGCACAACACGGGAAGCAACAGATACCGGTGATAAGTCATTGCTCAACTGGCGTAGAGCTGACGCCAGGGTTTGTTTTGACGGTGGGAGAGACCTTCGTGTCTTACTGGACAGCTACCGCCCATCAAAGCTGGGCAGCCCCCAGCCAGTTAGGTGCTGTCCCGCCACGACCTGCCTTCTTCATTGGGTGCATGAAGATTAGGAGAAAATCTGACAAGCAGGTCGTTAATTACCGCTCCAAACAAAAAGAAAAATTCAAATTCAAGAAACGGATCAGGAAAAGGATCAGCAGTGAAACTGGGCTGTTGGAATGTCCGAACAATGATGCCTGGGCTCTCCCAAGATCTGCAAGACATCAGCGACGCCAGAAAAACCCCGTCATAAACAGCGAACTAAAGAGGTTCAATGTGGACATTGCCACTCTGCAGGAAACACGGCTGGCTGACTCAGGAACACTAAAGGAAAGGGACTACACCTTCTTCTGGCAAGGAAAGAGTTCTGATGCCCCAAGAGAGCACGGAGTAGGCTTTGCAGTAAGGAACAACCTGCTGAACATGATTGAACCAGGCAGCGGCGGTTCAGAACGACTCTTGACTCTCCGCCTCAACACCACCGAAGGCTATGTCACTCTCATCAGCGTTTATGCCCCAACTCTGTCCGCCTCTCCAGACACCAAGGATGAGTTCTACGAAAATCTTGCATCAACCATAAGGAACATCCCCAGGACAGAACAACTTGTTCTCCTGGGCGACTTCAACGCCAGAGTGGGTGCAGACAATGACTCATGGCCCTTCTGCCTCGGTTCCTTTGGAATGGGGAAAATGAATAAGAATGGACAGCGACTGCTTGAGTTTTGTGCCTGCCATGAACTGTGCATCGCCAACTCCTTCTTCAAGACGAAGCCTCAGCACAAAGTCTCCTGGAGGCATCCCCGCTCAAAACATTGGCACCAACTGGATTTGATCCTAGTAAGACGTGCCGCTATCAAAAACGTTCTCCACACTCGCTCTTATCACAGCGCAGACTGCGACACAGACCACTCTCTGGTATGTTGCAAGATCAGGCTACAATCAAAGAAGTTCCACTGCTCAAAGAAACAAGGGAACCCTCGCATTGACGTCAGCAAGATGTCTCAACCAGATCTTGTAGAACAGTTCGCAAAGGCCTTTCAGAGAGAATACGATGCATTGCAGCCCAGAGACTCTGCCACTGAGAGATGGGAAACGCTACGAGACACCATGCACCGCATTGCTATGGCCACCTTTGGGAAGAAAACTGTGAAGTCCCACGACTGGTTTGAGGCCAAATCATCAGAGATGACTCCCACTGTTGAGGCCAAGCGTGCCGCACTCACCAAGTATAAGCGGTCACTACTCAATTTCACTACTCGCTCTTTATACTCATCAGGAGCGTCAACCTCTGAAAACTCAATTCCAGCGGTATATCTTCTATTTGCAACCTTTGACTCTGGTGACACACCTCCCACCGTGACTGCGTTCACTTCCTGAACCCTTTCTACATGGCCTACTATACTTCCTCTCTTGATTTTGATTGTCTTATTGGTAATTCAGGTCAGGTCGGATAGATGTATCCGCTACTGGTAACCTGGAACCCAGTACTACCTGTCACAGGGTCGAATTGCTGGCGACTAAACCAGCAACCCCACCAGTCCTCTCAGGAGGATGGTGAGGAGGGTGGCTAGAAACCCTGGTGGAAATAAATTAGACCCATCAAAGGGCGCCAGCTCTGGAGAGCTACCCACGGCCATCTAGCTAAGGGAGTAAACCCTGACAGTAAATCCGGTGTGGGGCCCTAAGGCGGTTGGATGGCAAACTTTGTCACTTTCCGGCAGCTCCTGCGGCCGCGTTGGCACCAAAACGTAACAGCCCTACTGTTCCTTTGGATCTGTCAGCGAGGTGGAGAGGGGGGACAAGTTGCATGGGCAACAGCCTGTCTTCCATATTACACTGCCCAGGCTTACATCCGTCCATTCATCCACAAACACTCTGCACCTACGACCTGGAGAGGACACTCCAGCCTCGCTACTAACACTAGTGTCGGCACAACACGGGAAGCAACAGATACCGGTGATAAGTCATTGCTCAACTGGCGTAGAGCTGACGCCAGGGTTTGTTTTGACGGTGGGAGAGACCTTCGTGTCTTACTGGACAGCTACCGCCCATCTAAGCTGGGCAGCCCCAGCCAGTTAGGTGCTGTCCCGCCACGACCTGCCTTCTTCATTGGGTGCATGAAGATTAGGAGAAAATCTGACAAGCAGGTCGTTAATTACCGCTCCAAACAAAAAGAAAAATTCAAATTCAAGAAACGGATCAGGAAAAGGATCAGCAGTGAAACTGGGCTGTTGGAATGTCCGAACAATGATGCCTGGGCTCTCCCAAGATCTGCAAGACATCAGCGACGCCAGAAAAACCACCGTCATAAACAGCGAACTAAAGAGGTTCAATGTGGACATTGCCACTCTGCAGGAAACACGGCTGGCTGACTCAGGAACACTAAAGGAAAGGGACTACACCTTCTTCTGGCAAGGAAAGAGTTCTGATGCCCCAAGAGAGCACGGAGTAGGCTTTGCAGTAAGGAACAACCTGCTGAACATGATTGAACCAGGCAGCGGCGGTTCAGAACGACTCTTGACTCTCCGCCTCAACACCACCGAAGGCTATGTCACTCTCATCAGCGTTTATGCCCCAACTCTGTCCGCCTCTCCAGACACCAAGGATGAGTTCTACGAAAATCTTGCATCAACCATAAGGAACATCCCCAGGACAGAACAACTTGTTCTCCTGGGCGACTTCAACGCCAGAGTGGGTGCAGACAATGACTCATGGCCCTTCTGCCTCGGTTCCTTTGGAATGGGGAAAATGAATAAGAATGGACAGCGACTGCTTGAGTTTTGTGCCTGCCATGAACTGTGCATCGCCAACTCCTTCTTCAAGACGAAGCCTCAGCACAAAGTCTCCTGGAGGCATCCCCGCTCAAAACATTGGCACCAACTGGATTTGATCCTAGTAAGACGTGCCGCTATCAAAAACGTTCTCCACACTCGCTCTTATCACAGCGCAGACTGCGACACAGACCACTCTCTGGTATGTTGCAAGATCAGGCTACAATCAAAGAAGTTCCACTGCTCAAAGAAACAAGGGAACCCTCGCATTGACGTCAGCAAGATGTCTCAACCAGATCTTGTAGAACAGTTCGCAAAGGCCTTTCAGAGAGAATACGATGCATTGCAGCCCAGAGACTCTGCCACTGAGAGATGGGAAACGCTACGAGACACCATGCACCGCATTGCTATGGCCACCTTTGGGAAGAAAACTGTGAAGTCCCACGACTGGTTTGAGGCCAAATCATCAGAGATGACTCCCACTGTTGAGGCCAAGCGTGCCGCACTCACCAAGTATAAGCGGTCACCCAGTGAGAAGAACCTGCAAATCCTCAGAGCTGCCAGAAGTAAGGTTCAGCTTAACGCCAAGCGCTGCGCAAACGAGTACTGGGCAGAGCTCAGCGAAGAGATACAGAGTGCTGCTGAAAGAGGCAACATCCGAGGAATGTATGATGGCATCAAGAAGGCACTGGGACCAACACAGAACAAGATCGCCCCCCTCAAATCCTCCACTGGGGAAGTAATCAGCAATCCTAGCCAACAGATGGAAAGATGGGGGGAACACTACTCCGACCTCTACTCCACACAGAACATGGTGTCCCCCTTAGCCCTCGATGCCATCAAGTGCATGCCGGTAATGGAAGAACTTGACGCAGAGCCAACTGCGGACGAACTCAGCAAGGCCATTGATAGCCTGGCATCAGGGAAGGTACCTGGCAACGACGGAATTCCCCCAGACCTCATCAAGCACTACAAGACTTCTCTTCTGCACCCTTTGCACGCAGTTCTCTGTCAGTGTTGGAATGAGGGAGCTGTACCACAGGACATGAGGGACGTCAAGATCGTCACCCTGTACAAAAACAAGGGCGAAAGGAGCGACTGCAACAACTACAGAGGTATCTCGCTCCTCAGCATTGTTGGCAAAGTCTATGCTCGGGTCCTCCTAATCCGCCTGCAGAAACTGGCTGAACGCGTCTACCCGGAATCACAGTGTGGTTTTCGAGCAGAGAGATCCATGGTAGACATGGTCTTCTCCCTTCGCCAAATCCAGGAGAAGTGCAGAGAGCAGCGGATGCCCCTGTATTTGGCATTCATTGACCTCACCAAGGCCTTTGACCTAGTCAGCAGAGATGGCCTTTTCAGGGCTCTCCGAAAAATCGGCTGCCCCCCCCAAACTGCACAGCTTTATTGAGTCCTTCCACTCAAACATGAAAGGGATGGTGCAGTTCAACGGAAACCTCTCCAAGCCCTTCGACGTACGCAGCGGTGTGAAACAAGGCTGCGTCCTGGCCCCAACCCTCTTTGGAATCTTCTTCGCTCTCCTCCTGAGGCATGCGTTCAGCACAGCGCAAGAAGGGATCCACCTGCGGACCAGATCAGATGGCAGGCTCTTCAACCTCGCCCACCTCAGAGCAAGGACAAAGGTCCGTGAAGCCCTCATCAGAGACATGCTATTTGCCGACGATGCCGCAGTTGTGACCCATACTCAGCGGGACTTGCAGTCACTAATGGACCGCTTCTCCCAGGCCTGCAAAGATTTTGGTCTGACCATCAGTCTTAAGAAGACAAACGTCCTGGGCCAAGACACGCCATCTCCACCAGCCATCACCATTGATGACTACGAGCTTGAAGCCATCCATCAATTCACATATCTTGGGTCCACCATCACCGATAACCTCTCCCTTGACACAGAGGTCGACAAGAGGATCGGGAAGGCAGCCACAACACTAGCCCGCCTCACACAAAGGGTGTGGACAAATCCCAAGCTGACCACAAAGACAACGATGGCTGTATACAACGCCTGTGTCCTCAGCACCTTGCTGTATGGCAGCGAGGCGTGGACCACGCATGCTCATCAGGAGAAAAGGCTCAATACCTTCCACCTGAGAAGCCTACGGCGCATACTTGGCATTTCCTGGCAAGACAAGGTGACTAACACCGAAGTCCTAACCTGTGCTGGCCTCCCAACCATGCATTCCATGCTGAGACAGCGTCGGCTGCGCTGGTTGGGCCACGTTCGCCGCATGGAAGATGGTCGCATCCCAAAAGACATCCTTTATGTTGAGCTTGCCACAGGGCAGAGAAACATTGGCCACCCACAGCTGAGATACAAAGATGTTTGCAAGCGTGACATGAAGGCGCTTGAGATCAACACTGAGTCCTGGGAGGACCTCGCAGACGACCGCAACAGCTGGAGAACTACTCTTAAGAAACAGCTGCGGATTGGTGAGGACAAACTGTCAGCTGCTGCAGCAGAAAAGCGAGTTCGCAGAAAAGGGATGGCAGCCAACAGACCAGCATCAGCATACACATGCGACCGCTGCGACAGAGACTGCCTCTCTCGCGTTGGTCTGTACAGTCACAGGCGACGCTGCTTGGACCAAGCAGACAGCCCATCTAGACATTAGAACGGATGTACTTTGTCCATGGTCAGTCATGACCGAAGGAGGCCTACTATATTGGTAGTATTCATCACTAACACAGAATAACAACCTTTCCTGTTTCTCTTAACTACAGTGTTTCCTAACATGACTCCCGGTTCTTCCGCCAAGAAGCCATTGTCACCACCCAAAATTTCTAAATGTTGTTCACCCTGGAAGTATGGGGAGTCCTTCATCCTAACACTCATGATCTGAGCTGTTTGCGGTTTCAGAACCGTAGTTTTGCCTTCTCTGACTAGTGATGCTATATGGATGTCTTGTTCGTAGTGAACATACACATCCCCTACTCGAACTTTCTTCAAGTCAAAATAGATACGAACTCCATGCTCAGTCATCCAGTCCGTTCCCAAAATAAAATTTCTGTCTAGGTCTTTGACAACAATGAAAGGGTGATTAAATTTCTTCCCTCCAACTGTAAATTCTAACGTAACTGACCCTTTCACCTTCAACTCCTTACCACTAACTGATTGAAGAGACACCTTTTGTTTCTTCAGTTTCTGTTTTGTACCTACTTTGGCTAATGCTTTTTCACTTATCAAAGATACCTCTGCCCCTGTGTCAATAAGACTTCTAAACCTTTGTTCCCAACCCTGTATACTAAACACTTTGGATTTCCTGCTAAACTAACTCTAAACATTTCTCTGTTTTCCCTTTTGTTCCAGCCAGTGGCTTCCACCTGACCGGAACGGGCTAGTTTTCCTGTCGCTCAGATCTGACCCGACAGTTCCTCTTTTTGGTCCTAATTTCCCACATCTCCAACACCTGACATGCTGTTCCTGTGGCGTCTGACTGACCGCCTGCACCGCGCGTCTTGGGCAGTCTTTGATGTGGTGTTTCCCACCACAGCGGAAGCAACCTCTTGGACGGCTACCGTCCACTTCCATTGGCTCTTCCTGCCGGTGGTTTTCCTTATAGCCGAAGGATTTTCTGGTATCCGAGGAAAATCTTAGCCTAAATTGTTTCCTCACATTTTCCTCCTGGGCAGCTTCTTGTACTGCTGTCTCAAAGTCGGCACAATTCATCCTAATTAACTTCATCTTAAGGTAATCATGGTAAAGACCGTTTTCAAAGTACCCTATCAACTGTCTTTGTATCAAGGGCTCGGCCAAATTTGCCGGCGGAGGAAATGCTTCTGCTGCCAATGCATATACGCGTTCTGCGAACGCTGGCACTGCTTCATCCCGCTCTTGCTTGATCTTCATTAGCAAGACAAGTGCATGCTGTGTGTCTACCACATCGTTGAAACGAAGCCCCAGTTGCCGTTTCAATTCATCCCAATCAGGCCGTTCAACACTAGCTAAAAACCTAGCAATGAAGTCACTGACGACCCCCTTGCTGGTCTGATACGCGATGTTTAACTTTCGCGCGTCATTTGCCCCGCATATAGTAGCAACTGTGTCTACTTCCTTCATCCACTCTCTAAATTTTTGTGGATTCCCTGAAAATGGCTGGATCATCTGTGCTATACCCATTGCCTCTAACACCCCTGGTGGGTTTATGCTCTGCCTTTGCTCTCCTTCAGACATTTTTTTTTTTTTTAATTACTAGCTTTTTTTTTTTTTTTTTTTTTTTATTTAAAGCCCTCCTTCCTAGTCAATCACAAGGTTAGGGAGAAACCACAAGAGACCTACCTCTTAGAAGGACCATTTCTTCCCGTTGTACAGGATGACCCCCTCCTCCTCGGACGATTCGTAGCCGGCAGGGATGTACCTTGGCTCGGCAGTTGGTGGTGTTGCCTCCGCAGTGCACTGAACCTGACGTACGAAGCCCAGCAGCCACCTGTTCACCAGCGTGATGGTCAATGGGTGACGACGGACGACCTGCTCGATGCGCTTCCTTCTTCTATCCGTTGTTTTCTTGGATAGGGTTTTTTCAAACATTCTAAAACCCGCTCTAAAGGATCCTGGTCACGGCACCAAAATGGATAGGTCTAGTGTTGTACTACACCCTTTCAAGGAAACGAACCACTCAGTCAATATACTTTTCTTCTTAATCTACCACCATATCTTTTTTTAAAACGTGCCTCAAAACGGCGTGGTGGCAGAACTTTATTTCCTTTTAACACATGACAAACTTCATTAATCTAAAACTAATTATCCCCCAGCACTAACTACCAAAGGAAAAACCCGCGTTGTGTTCTTCTTAGGGTGCCTCCATAGGGTGTCTCCTTCATGGGTCGGAGGCCCTTTCTTTTATACACTTCCCTCGCATCAGATAATGCAAAATAATGCAAATTTTATGCTGGCCATAAAAATTGGAACTGACCAAGCGTGAATCCTTTAAAGGGATGTCCACCTTTTTACAATATCTAGGATAAACTAACCATTCAGTTCTCTTACTAGCTGGGCAGCCGATTATGGTCGTGTGACTGCCCCTTTTAGTTTACTGAATATGTAATGAACGTGTATGTCCATCACGAGTAACTTCTAAAGAGCTACTCGCCCTGGGCAGTCACGGTTTGACCTCTCCGACCACTTAGAGTGACTTTTCCTGATACTATCACTCACTAGTGTACCTGGCCCTATTTCCATAGGGCCATAGAGCAACACCTATTTCCATAGGGCCTGGCCCTATTTCCATAGGGCCATAGAGCAACACCTATTGAACTTTTTCAAATCTTTGTTTGTATGTAAATTGTGATGTATGATATGCGAATAGTTCATAATTTGTGAGGAATTTTGATTGTCAAGGTATTAATGCTGTAATACTGAAGTTGTAATGTTTTTCCTGTATATGGATTAGAATTTTTCTGTTTTTATCTTCATTCAAAATATTGATTATAATTTTATGTACAACTATTGCATGCATAAACACACACACACGCATGCAAACATAGCACACGCACACACACACACACACTCTCTCTCTCTCTCTCTCTCTACCACACACACACACACACACACACACACACACATTCTTACAAACACACGCGCACAGCAACGCACACGCACGCACACACACATGTACACACACACGTACGCAAGCACACACACGCAGCAATATATAAACACAGTATGCCTCTTTATTCATATGAAAAATCTGTTAATCTTTCTTCATTACATAAGTCAGTGTTTAAATTTTAATATTCTGTGGTTTCTTATGTGTCTTTTTACTTGTATAGCTTTAATGTTTGTTGTTATCTTATTGTGTATGTAATTGTGAACATTTTTTAGCACCTTTTGCCTTTCTTGCGAAATGTAAAGCGCTGGTGAGCATGTTTTTATATGGAATATGCGCTATACAAATAAACATTATTATTATTATTATTATTAAGTGTAACACCAGCTATATGCTCCACCCTATCCTGTCCCACTTTAGCATTAAAATCTCCCATTATTATTGTAACTTCTTGGCTCTCTGTAATACTTCATAAAGTTGTCAATTTCGTCCTGAGTACTTGCGGATGTTGGTTCATACACCTGAATGATGTCGATATCAAATGGCTTGCCATCCAATTTTATTGGCAAAACTCTTTTGGACACAGCCTAGTATCCCTTAAATTCTTTTGATTTGTCCCTGTCAATTATAATGCCTACTTTCTTTCATATGTGTTTCCACTAGAATATATTACTGTATGCTCTCCTGATGTTATCATGCCTGCCCCCTTCCATCTCACTTCCCCTAGTCCTAAAACACTAATGTTAAGCCTTTCCATCTTCATTTTAACATTATCTAATTTTCCTTTTTGCAACAATGTCCTCACATTCTATGTTGCTATGTTGGTATTTTTTTTAGAATTAACGCAATAGCTAGCGGACTGTCTGGTGTCACCTGCGCGGCATGACGGTCCCTACCAGACGAAGGTGCTCCATAGGAGCACCTATTTACTTCGTCATCCTCATTATTCTTGTTTTGTTTGGCCATGAATGTACTTGGGAAAGCAAGATGGTGTTTTCCCGTTGCCTTCCATTGGTTTGTTTACTATCTCTCCGATAGCCTTTGTCATTCCCACGACAACCTACAAGGCAGTAGGGGTGTTTTTTTCTGAGGATTACCTCCCTTAGTCTTATTTTCTCCCGAGATATCCACCAGGCAGTGGTGCTATTTACCCAGTGGGGGTCTAGTTCATGGGCACCAGGGCATATCCACGTGCCGCACGTCTGGGGGCCAGACCTCCTCCGAGTCCCTCGTGATTTAGCCTGAGTCTGTGAGGTGCTCAGTTACCGCATGTCGCCATGAGGATGCATAAAGTAGGGCTTGCTGATGGAGAGGCTATGTACTGACAGGGAAAGACTTACGCATTGTGCTCTCCTTTTCGCATAATTGTAGGCAGCAGTGCTAGCCAGTGGTGCAGGCTGAAAGTGAGAGGTGACAAGCACGCAGTCACTAGCCAACACAATAGACGCATCATGTCTGCCATTTGACATGCATGAAATGTACATATATATATGTGTGTGTGTATGTGTGTGTGTGTGTGTGTGTGTGTGTGTGTGTGTGTGTGTGTGTGTGTGTGTGTGTGTGTGTGTGTGTGTGTGTGTGTTGTGTAGACATGTACCTGTTTTATTGTTGCATGTGTTGCTCACGTTTTGCTTTAGGGACACAGGGATTGAGCATGTGACTGGCCAATATTTTACTCTTCTTCTTCTTCTTCTTCTCATTATTATTAATATCATCATCATCATCATCATCATTATCATCATCATCGTTATTATTATTACTATTATCATTAATATTGTCATATTATTGTTATTAATATTATTGATATTATTACATTATTATGATTATTACTATTATTATTATTATTATTATTATCATTATTATCATCATTATCATCAATCATCATCATTATCATCTCCATCATCATAAGAACAACATGAAAGTCACCAGCACCAGCATCACTCCTGATCCACTCAACATCTCTGACCTGTGTCCAGGTGTAGACTACATCATCAATCAGAACCACACAGATTTCACAGTCCTACATGCCAATGTGTCATACTGTGGCTATTGGGATTTTTCACCATATTATGACTTCTTGCCACACCAGAAAGTGGTGTATGGAATGTGTGATGATTTCACTACTTTCTGTTTTGTGCATGTAGAGGTACCACAGGGTATGTTAGTTCGGGCTCGGGTCCAACGACTGGCATACTGGTGTGGCTCTAGACGATGGGAAACTCATATATTCGATTCTACAGAACAATGGTGGCCAATACGATGCTATTGGCATTCTATGGAAGAAAATTATATCGAATCGTCTGGAAACCAGATGGTTTTTGTGCACTATCACAAGTGTTTTGTTGCAATACATATAGAAGCAATTGATGATCACAATTTTATTAAAGTATCCACATCACCGTATTGTGGGTACATGATATTACCACGACAGTGTTTTGCTTGGACAGCTCATGACATCTGGGAAGAAGTGACAGCACCCCGTGACTGTGTCATCATGCTCAGTTTTCAGGGAACATCATACAGAGGCATTAAAGCTAAAACATACGCAGACTTGATATATACACAGCCAGACACACGTCAATGTGTCCTGCGTGTGTGTGGTGACAAGAACTCATCACCTCGTGTTTTCCCTACAGAACATATTCAAATTCATGTCAGCAGTCCAAGTTATGTGCCTTTAGATGATAGTATAAGTCTGAAAATAATGTATTCTTTTCACCCAGAGACAGTTAAACCCCATCAGTTAACCAGTGGTCTGTTCAACTGTTCTGTCAATCATTATTCCAGCTTTCAGCATCACCTGGACTGTAACCTGAAGCCAGAGTGTGCAGATGGACAGGACGAAACAGAACACTGTTCCTTCAGCAGTCCTGGTTGTCAGGGTTTGGTGGCTTCACGTAACAAATGTTTCGCATACTTTAAACTAGAGGTTATATTGCATCATGCAGTGGCTGCATATGAATGTCAGAAGATGGGTGGAAATTTGGCATCAGTCAAAACCAGACAGGAACAAATCGATTTTCTGCAGATCTTTAATCACCGTGACGACTTTAATATAATGTCAGGTTTGTCATCAGGATGGCAGTTTGTGACTTTTATGTACAGTAAGTTCCGTCATTGGTCTGACAATACCCAGATCTACAACATTGTTCATTTCAATAATCTTCAATTAATTCCAAGGAGGTCCAATATTCAAAGAGATATCTCAGCACGCGAAATTATTATCGATTCGGGTATAGAAAGAATACTCTGTGAAATAAAATCACAATCACCAAACCTGTATTGTGTTCAAACAATCAAGTTTCCTGTTTTAGATCTGGCCATGTCCCTGTTGATACAGACACAACAGACGTTATCAGATTGTCCAGAGCGTTATGTGACACACACATTTTTGTCTTGTGATCTTCAGATTTACTGTGGACAAATGATGTATACAAGGTTATGCATGTTCTGGGACATAAACTCTAAAAACACAGACACATTGGTTTTCCCTGAAAAACACACCAGGTACACCATTGTGATGTTTGTCTGTGATGATGATATGACAACACTGCCTTTCACCTTGCTCTGTGACTTCAGACAAGACTGTCCAGATGACAGTGATGAGTCATTCTGTCAACATCCTTCATGCGGTGATTTTCTGTGCACCAGTGGTCAGTGTGTGATGGACAACCGTCGTTGTGATGAACACGCAGATTGTCTGGATGACTCTGATGAGGTCAACTGCCTATATGACGACAGTAACGTGTGGTACCACAAAGAGGCCAACAAAAATCATCGAGTTATCATCAACTTGGATGGTACAGGTTACTTCATTCAGCAGCTGATGACGTCTCATCAGTCTTGTCCTGACACTCATTACTGGTGTACAGAAGACTGGTTGTACTGTCTTCCTGTCTACACTCGATGTAACGGATTTTCTGATTGTACATATGGTGAAGATGAACAAGACTGTGACACATTCACTTGTCCTGGTTTCTACCAGTGCCGTGGCTCTAAAGTTTGTGTTCATGGAAATCATCTGTGTGATGGCTGGAGTCAGTGTCCACAACGTGATGACGAATGGCTGTGTGACATGACCTGTCCTGATGGCTGTCAATGTCAAGGTCACTCTTTTTTATGTCACCAGGTTATGTGTGCTGATCACTTTCCCCAACTTCGCTACATGGACGCCAATGGCTCAGGAATGACGCTGACTGATTTCAGTAACAACACTTATCTCATTCATCTGAACTTGTCCCATTGTTTTCTAGCCAACATATCAAGCGTGAAGCTTCATAACCTACAGTCCCTTGATCTGACTTACAACCACCTGAGAACTGTGGAAAGGATTGTTTTTCTGAAGTTATGGAATTTAAGGACTTTACTTTTAGCAAATAACCCTCTGACGTTAGTGGGAGGTAAGCCGTATTTTCTGTTTCATTATGCTCTTACAAAAATAGATGCTTCAAGAACTTGTGTCCAGATTCTTAACAGTAAACTGCCCATGTGTTTTTTCCAACTCACACATTTGGTTTTATCTTTTTCTGGCATTCATACAGTCAAGCCCAGAGCAGTCCACTGTATGCCGCAGCTGACTGAACTGGACATCAGGGGAAATTTGGTGACGAACTTTCCCTTGGATGCATTGTCACTGTCGAATCATTTGAAAAGCATACTCTCCTCAAATCATAGGCTTTGTTGCAGGAATCTACTTTCAAAACAGGCACACACGATACTTTGTGTATCACCTCAACCCATGTTTTTTTCTTGTGAATATTTGCTACCAACTGAACTGTACAGACTTTTCTTTTGGCTACTTAGTATGTTCTCTATTCTAGGGAATTTGATCTGTTTCATATCAGCAGTAGTGGTTAAGAAAATATTTGGAGATACTTACACCACATTCATTGTCCATTTGCAGACTGCTAACATTTGCATGGGAATCCATGTTGGCGCAGTTACTATGGCCAATGAAATATTCTATGGAAAATACATCTACTTTGAAAAGACATGGACCAACAGTGTGACTTGCAAAGTTACTGGTTTTCTTTCTCTTCTGTCCAGTGAGGTGTCAGTTCTGATCCTCTGGTTCATGACACTGGATCACATCATTGTCCTTTGTTTCCCCTTAACTACGTGGACATTCAATAGACGTCTGACAGCTGCAGCTTGTGCAGTATCGTGGTGTGTTGGACTTTTGTTGTCTGTGATTCCGTTTCTTCCTGGACTGTCACACTGGGGCCTTGATGGCCAGTCTGGTCTGTGTCGTCTGGCTCTGTTTGATAGTAACTCTAAAGAAGAGTTCAGGTGGTTCACATTCACTGTCGTGTTTAACTGTGTCCTGTGCTCCATGATAATTGTTGGTCAGCGCATCATTTACAGACGAATACCTATTCATCCGATCCTAATGGGTCCCACAATAAAACACGTTTATTCTTCAGTCCATCTGTTGATAAAAGTGGCTGTAACAGATGCTGTGTGCTGGTTCTTCCTCGGTCTGACCAGTATGACGACCTTAGACAGCAGTGGTACCTCAAACAAAGTTCATACGACCATGGTTGTCTTTCTGCTACCAGTCAACTGTGTACTCAACCCACTGCTATACATATGGACTGTTGTAACTCACCGACGACAACAAGAACAGGAAGAGAGGTTGTTACAAGTGTTAAGATCACGTCATTTGCCATTAGAGAAAAACAGTCCATCAGTCAACTTGTAAAATGATTTGCTCTTTACTTGAGCCCATTTTTCATAAAGTTCTAGAGCAGGCACGGTATATGTTTGGTTCTATGTGTTGTGTGTCTATACGTCAATTTGTATGTGAGGCCTTTATCGCGACCAATGTTGGCAGTATGTTAGTTCTGTCTGTTGTACGAGTAGCAGTCACATGTTGTAAGGAGTGCATGTAGTTTGCTGGAAGTTCAAATGGAACTTCTCTGTGCAGTGATGCTAAATTCTCCATCATTTTCAATGCTTCTCTGTGGTTTCTATAAGGATAAAATAAAACTTAGATAATTATTTTCTTGTCTTATTATCCTTGTGGAGGCACTGGCACTAACAGCAGGTCTTCTTAATTTCTATTTCAATACCAGATTATGTCTGTTGTAAGCACCAAGAAGTTCTCATTTCACAGGTCATCATGAAGTCCTAGGACAGGACCCTTCATGGATCAAGCAGTGGACAGGATTTTTCATGGATCTAGCGATAGACAGGATTCTTCATAAAATAAGTAGCAGACAGGATTGTGATGGATGTGTTGTATATACTTTCATAGTGCTGTTTTTACATTTTCACTTTTGTATAGAGTTTTGGCTCATTTTTGCTTTTGTGGACTGGA
Source organism: Monoplex corrugatus (assembly GCA_030674185.1). Classification (NCBI taxonomy): domain Eukaryota; kingdom Metazoa; phylum Mollusca; class Gastropoda; order Littorinimorpha; family Ranellidae; genus Monoplex; species Monoplex corrugatus. The sequence goes on along the minus strand of CM060315.1, from coordinate 4,176,897 downwards.
GCACCCAGTGTTGTTTTTTTCCGTGTCTTTATTCTGATTGGCTGTGAAGTAAAAGCGTGGAGTGCGCGGAGCGTGGAATGCGTGGAGCGTGGAATTCGTGTAGCGTTGTGTGCGTGTCGAAAATCTGTGAACTAAAAGTCAGTTTTACAGAGATTTCCAGGTGGAGCGGTCGCATTTCCTTGCCACCTGAAGAGAACTAAATCTGTTTGTCTTAAGCTGCTATGTTAGTAGGTTGGTGAATCTTTTGATTTTTTTATATATATTTACCAAAAATTGAGACATGTAGAGATTATGAAGGAGCTAGTTGAATTGGCCTGTTGTGAAACAAGTTATAAGAAAGTCAGGATTCATGGATGAATGATAGATAAGGGAAACAATTTGTTGCAAGCTTTTGAGGTGAAGAAACGTAGTTGTGTAAAAGTGAAGTGAATTATTTTGGCAGTCGAGAGTTGTATTGAGTTGTAGTTCTCGATTTAATGTTTTATGAATTACTGTTTTGTGGTTTCGATCTTTAAATGATGTGCAGTCAGTGTGAACTTTATGGATAATTATATGTATTGAGAGTTTGGACTTTTGAAACATGAATGGCGAATTTTGTGTTAAATTCTTTATTGTAAGATGTTTTTTGTTAAATGAATATGAAGCTAATTAGTGGTCATGTTTTGGAAATTGAAGTTAGTGTAGAATATTTGCTGTATAGCACTGTGAATGTAATTTGCCTGCGAGCTTTTAAAAGGCAAACAATATTATTTTGGGATAAAAGTCTGACAATCATATAATGTAAAAAATATGGTGTGGCCATTAACCCGATACATTTTATTGACAATTTTGTAGATGGAAGTACTTAGCAAATTCTTTCCTATCTACAGCTTCTGACGTGGGGAGCTGTCTGGTCTGCATTGACTCTACCCTGTCCATGAACAACTTTGTTTCTCAAACTGCCAGATCTTGCTACTATCATCTCCATCGTATAAGCCTGATCAGGAAGTATCTCTCTGTCGAAACAACTGCAAAACTCGTTCTCTCCTTCATAATGTCTCGCATTGACTATTGCAATTCACTCCTGTCTGGTCTTCCTGCCTCCACCATTCACATCCTACAGCGCATTCAAAACAATGCTGTACGCCTTGTACTCAAAAAGAAAAAAGCTGACCACATATCTCCTCTCCTGGCACAACTTCACTGGCTCCCTGTATCAAAGCGCATACAGTACAAACTAGACACCATGTGCTACAAAAGCCTCAATAACGCAGCCCCCGATTACCTGTCAAGCCTACTTGAGATCTATCTTCCCTCACGTACCCTCCGCTCTGCCTCCGATCCTCTGACTTTTCGCTTTCTACGCACTAAGCTCAATACCTATGGTCCACGAGCCTTCTCTGTTTCTGGTCCACTCTCCTGGAACAAACTTCCTCTCTCAGTCCGTCAGCAACCTACTTTTGCCTCCTTCAAGTCCGCTCTCAAAACTCACCTTTTCTCCTCTGCATAAAATCCTAACCTCACTCAACCCCCCTCTGCAGCCTGTCTCCGCTCGGAGGGGAATCACTTTGTTTTAATATATAATTGTATATGATGTGCTCTCTGTGGTTTTCCATTGCTTTTATTTTTGCTTTTATTGCTTTTATTCTTTTCTCCCCATTTGTGGCCATGCATGTGTGGTGTGTGTGTGTGTGTGTGTGTGTGTGTGTGTGTGTGCGTGCGTGCGTGTGTGTGCGTGCGTGCGTGTGTGCGTGTGTGTCTTTTCGGCGCTTGGATTTGATTTTGTCGAGATTTGCGCTATATAAATATTGTAATTATTATGTATGCATGTGCGTACGTATGTATGTATGTATGTATGTATGTATGTATACGCTTAGATTTATGTATGTATGTATGTATGCATGTATACGCTCAGCTTAGATTTATGTATGTAAGTATGTAAGCATGTATGTATGCATGTATATGCTCATATGTATGTAGGTATGTATGCATGTATACACTCAGCGCTTAGATTTGATTTTATCAAGATTTTGCGCTATATAAATAAAATATATTATATTATTATTAGCTCACGAGGGAGCCACATACGTACGTGACTTTGGTTTGAGGGGTGGATGCCTGATCCAGTCCCTGGTCCTAAGCTGTTAGGACTCTGCTGAATACCTGCTGTTTTGAGGGGTGGATGCCTGATCCAGTCCCTGGTTCTAAGCTGTTAGGACTCTACTAAATACCTGCTGTTTTGAGGGGTGGATGCCTGATCCAGTCCCTGGTCCTAAGCTGTTAGGACGCTGCTGAATACCTGCTGTTTTGAGGGGTGGATGCCTGATCCAGTCCCTGGTCCTAAGCTGTTAAGACTCTGCTGAATACCTGCTGTGGGCGTGTCCAGTTACTGACGCCTCTGTGTTTCGTCTTGCTCCCCAGGATTGTGTGGTAACTGTATTTATATAGAGTGATGAACTGAATTCTGAACAATGATTTCGATGCTGTGAAACAAACTGACTGAAGTGCTGATGCAGTGAAAGAATTCCCGTGAAAGGACTGTTTGGGACAGAAACCTGAATCGATTACTTTCTATTGAACAGTGGTTAATGAACATATATTTCTGTCTTATGTGTTTGTTGATCCAATTGGATGAAAATTGAACTGATGATATCTGATTAATTATATTTAAGTATACTATTTTGTTTACAGAGGTTGTTGAAGTGACTGAGTGGAAGGTTGTGTGTGGTTGGGGAAAACACATAGAACACGCACCTACATACACACAATCTACTTTCATTCTATTTCTGTCAGTCACACATAAACAGACATCTGTAACAAGGATCCTTCTTGGATGTAGCAGAAGACAATATTCTTCATAAATTAAGTAGTAGACAGATCCTTCTTGGATGTAGCAGTAGACAGGATCCTTCATGGATGTAGAAGTAGACAGGATCCTTCATGGATGTAGCAGTAGACAGGATCCATCAAGGAGATGTATCATTAGACAGGATCCTTGTTGAGATGTAGCAGTAGACAGGATCCTTCATGGAAATATAGCATAAGACTGGATCCTTCATGGAGATGTAGCAGTAGACAGGATCGTTCATGGATGTAGCAGTAGACAGAATCATTCATGAGATACAGCAGTGATGCTAAATTCTCCATCATTTTCAATGCTTCTCTGTGGTTTCTATAAGTATAAAACTTAGATGATTATTTTCCTGTCTTATTATCCTTGTGGAGGCACTGGCACTAACAGCAGGTCTTCTTGATTTCTATTTCAATACCAGATTATGTCTGTTGTAAGCACCAAGAAGCTCTCATTTCACAGGTCATCATGAAGTCCTAGGACCTCATGGATCAAGCAGTGGATAAGATTTTTCATGGATCTAGCGATAGACAGGATTCTTCATAAATTAAGTAGTACACAGGATCCTTCTTGGATGTAACAGAAGACAATATTCTTCAAAAATTGACTAGTAGATAGATCCTTCTTGGATGTAGCAGTAGACAGGATCCTTCTTGGATGTAGCATTAGACAAGATCCTTCATAGAGATGTAGCATTAGACAGGATCCTTCATGGAGATGTAGCAGTAGACAGGATCCTTCATGGAGATGTAGCAGTAGACATGATTCTTTATGGATGTAGCAGCAAACAGGATCCTTCATGAGATACAGCAGTAGACAGGATCCTTCATGGATACAGCAGTAGACAGAATCCTTCATGGATACAGCAGTAGACAGAATCCTTCATAGATACAGCAGTAGACAGAATCCTTCATGGATACAGCAGTAGACAGAATCCTTCATGGATACTGCAGTAGACAGAATCCTTCATGGATACAGCAGTAGACAGGATCCTTCATGGAGATATAGCAGTAAACAGGATCCTTCATGGAGAATATAGCAGTAGACAGGATCCCTAATAGATGTAGCAGTAAACAGGATCCTTCATGGATGTAGCAGTAGACAGGATTATTCATGGATGTAGCAGTAGACAGGATCATTCATGGATGTAGCAGTAGACAGGATCATTCATGGATGTAGCAGTAGACAGGATCATTCATGGATGTAGCAGTAAACAGGATCCTTCATGAATGTAGCAGTAGACAGGATCCTTCATGGATGTAGCAGTAGACAGGATCATTCATGGATGTAGCAGTAACAGGATCCTTCATGAATGTAGCAGTAGACAGGATCATTCATGGATGTAGCAGTAGACAGGATCATTCATGGATGTAGCAGTAAACAGGATCCTTCATGAATGTAGCAGTAGACAGGATCCTTCATGGATGTAGCAGTAGACAGGATCATTCATGGATGTAGCAGTAGACAGGATCATTCATGGATGTAGAAGTAGGCAGGATTATTCATGGATGTAGAAGTAGACATAATCCTTCATTGAGCTAATAATAGCAGATGTGATTACATCTTCATTGCTGCAAACATGTGAGGTAGGCTGAGGTTGGTGTGTTCCTTGAGGTCAGAGACACAGCTGTTCTTCCACAATTCCGTGTACACCTCCTTCCAGCGTATCCTGAAAAACAGTCTTAGTCTGTTTGTCTGGGTGGATAAATGTGGCCACACTGAGCAAGACTGAGCAAGGCTGATCTGCATTATTTTTCGAGTACTTGAGTTTTTGACTGTCCGTTTCTTTTTGTATGTCCCCCTCTCTGTCTCTTTCTGTCTCTGTCTCTGTCTCTCTGTCTCTGTCTCTGTCTCTGTCTGTCTGTCTGTCTCAAGGAACTAAGAAAAGCCAGTGTACATTATTTTTCAAGTCCTTGAGTTTTTTTACTATCTGTCTCTCTGTTAGATAATTATAGAATGTATTTGGCAAGACTGGAATGATCATGTACAATCTAGTGACTGATTTTCTTCAAACATGACGATCCTCTCACTTTTCGCTTTCCACGCACTAAGCTCAGTACCTTTGATCCAAGCGCCTTCTATGTTTCTGGTCCACTGTCCTGGAACAAACTTCCTCTCTCAGTCCGTCAGCAACCTACTTTTGTCTCCTTCAAGTCCGCTCTCAAAACTCACCTTTTCTCCTCTGCATAAAATCCTGACCTCACTCAACCACCACTGCAGCCTGTCTCCACTCGCTGTGGAATCACATTGTAATATATATTTGTATATGATATGTTTTCTATAATTTTCCATTGCTTTTCTTCTTTTTCCTTATTTATAGCCATGTGTGTGTGTGTGTGTGTGCGCGTGTGTGAATGCGTGCGTATGTGTATGTTCAGCGCTTAGATTTGATTTTTATCAAGATTTTGCGCTATATAAATATATTATTATTATTATCATTATTATCAAGACTTCCATCTGCATTGAACCTTACATTTTGATGTGTATGAATAGATTTATGAAGCAAGCACTGGCAAACTGTTAATGTGGTATGTCAGAAATTGTTATGCACTCCAGACGATATGTAGCAACTGTTTCAAATGGCATGATATGCACCCTGTATAACTATGGCACTGAAGATAAAGTCCATTTTTATTTTGAGGTGATCTGCTCTTTGTGTCTTTGTGACCTAAGAGAAGATGATTTGATTCCTCAAACATATTGTGACTTCCACACAACAGTAAACTTATTTCAGCTTCTCTCTACAAAACAATGAACATGTAATAAGAAATTTAGCACTGATTTTATACAGATCTCTGGAAAGGGTAAAAGGAATTTCATAGATATCCATATATTTGTGCATTTCATTATTTGCTAGTTGTTTCTTTGTCAATGCTTGAAAGTGTGATGATTAGTATTTACAAGACTATCAAAAGTCTGTTCAACTTTGTTTTTTTGTATTTCACATTCCTTCATGAGAGACAATGGACTTAATGAATCATTTGAAATTTGTAGTCTGTCTGTCTGTCTGTCTGTCTGTCTCTCTCTCTCTCTCTCTGTCTCTCTCTGTGTCTGTCTGTCTGTCTGTCTCTCTGTAGTCTGTCTCTCTGTCTGTCTCTCTGCCTCTGTCTCTGTCTCTCTCTCTTTTTGATTCTGATGGGTTGCGTGGGTTTGTGGTTTAGGGGATGGTTTGATGATTGTTGTATCTGCTACGTTGTGGATTTGTTCTCAGACTTGCCTTTGATATTGGTGAAGACATCACCGTTATCAGGTTTCATTATACCAAGTAAGCATGAAAACAAAGTAACTTTGCTGCAATCTTATCGTGTGAGCACAAGCATATCGGCCCCAGCTGGACATGCCATTATGATCAGCCTGAGACGAATGGTGAAGTACTATGGACGTATAGGTTTTAGACTGTACAGACCCGACAGTACTGGACCTGATATCTTGCTATGGGACGACAAAAATCAGTGGCTGTATAACGCTGTGTTCCACATCCAAACATTAAAAGTTCAATACGACAATGAGTATTGTCAGGGAGTAGAGTGCTTCAAACTGTTCTTTTCCTTTCACCCAAAGAGTCAAACACCTCAAAATTTACCCAGTGGTTTGTTCAACTGTTCTGCTGATTACTATTCCAGCTTTCAGCACCACCTGGACTGTAACCTGAAGTCAGAATGTGAACATGGACAGGATGAAACAAAACACTGTCCTTTCAGCAGTCCTGACTGTCAGGGTTTGGTGGCATTATGTAATCTCTGCTACAAATTTGTCGGTTTTCCATATCTAGATGGTCATGAACTTGATGTGTATGAAATATCTAACAAGTACTGTAAGTCTTTGGGAGGCATGCCTAGCACGCCTAAATGTGAGGAGGACTGGTCTGGAAAAATTGATAATCTAACCAGTCCATATCGGTATATCTCTCACCGCCTTTGGGTTGGCTTGACTATCGGCAGATTGTTGTTTCCCAACATGTACAAAAAGAACGTCATCAGTGAAGACAGGACCGTTCTTTACCATTCGGTTCAGTTTCAGGATAAACTGAACATTCACAGTAAAGACAGAGAAAGATGTATCTACAGAGTTGAAAGTCAACATGTGGCATATGGATGTCGTACACATGCAGACAAGTCTAGTACAATATGTGAATTTAGGACAAATCAGAACCACCAAACTTTCCAAACAATAACGTTGACCAGGAATCCTTTTCTTATCCACACACACCCATTTCTGATGACATGCCCTGACGGTCACGTGACACACACATTTTTACTATGCGGTGTACACCAGTTTGATGTGTGTGGTCAAGGACACAGGTCTTCTTGCACTTTTTCTGATCACTTGTCACACACGCGTGGTGGGTCTGATTCAACGGCTGATCACGTCATTTTTGTTCCTTTATTTACCTGTCAGGGTGACGTCACTACGCTGTCATACACCCTGGTGTGTGACTTTCTACAAGACTGTCAGGATAAGAGTGATGAGTCTTTCTGTAGACATTCTCATTGTGTCAACATGTTTACCTGTACTAACGGTCAGTGTGTGTCCTATGATGTTGTCTGT